>BGPR01002507.1:121034-174577 GCA_013235015.1 Araneus ventricosus | reverse complement strand
TCTTTTCACATTCAACCACATCGCAACGATGTGTTTCGTACATTACCGCAGTGCATATTCTATAGAAGTTATCAATAAACAGACAGCTTTCAATCGGTAAAGTGTTAAAAGCGGAAGTTCTTTGTTAGTTATACTAGACTGGCGCCAACAAGCGTTACATCTCTTTCGGGGAGCAGACAGCAATACGTAACTGAACGAAGTACATCGAACAGAATGATTTTCAACAGAAATGAAACCGGAAATACCATCAATAAATCAAATAAAAAAGAACATTACAACCAGAGGGAGGGAGCGAAAGGCAGACGCACTGGCGCCAACACTGTCTGTGCTTGCTATTTCCGTCGATTTATGTTTTGTAGAACAAAAATAGAGAAAGTAAAAAAATCATCAGTCCTTTGAAAAAAAGGAAGAAAAAAACAATATTTAAACAAAGTAGAAAAGGAGATGGATATATAATATATAAATCATATTTTCTTTTAATTTCCGTCGGACCGGCAAATTAAAATTCTATCCGCGGGCCGGATAAAACCTTCCGGCGGGCCGGAGTTTGCCCATGTCTGCAATAAATGTTTTCTTCGATGGGGGCTCTTCACACAAATAAATTCTTCATTCAAATAAATCACCATTTCCGAGCCACGTATATCACTCACTCAGAAAGATCAACACCGAATGTGGCCACGAAAGCCGAATATGCAGCGCCACCCTGCAGCGACGATTCGCCAAACGCCCCGTGTGAACACCACCGACACGTTTTCAGCTCTCAGCCGAATTCGCCGTAGCCGACTCGTGTGTTCGTAGCCTTACCCCCGTACCCGTGACCAGACCGGTCACTGAACGGTTTGATGGGCAAGACACGGGAATTTTATTTAAAAAGAAAAACAAAATAAACAAAAAGAAGGAAATATATACACTATGTACAGCACAGGCATTTTCACTTTTACACTATTAGTTCGTAATAGTCTTCTTTTCTTTAGATGTTGAAATACCTTTCTTTTATTTGAAGGGGGAATGTCCGGTAATTGAGCTACTTAGTTCAGCTCGCTGGGAAGTTGAAGGCTAGGGAGGCCGGAAAAGATCTCTGTTTTCGCTAATGAATTTGATAATCCCACGAATTTTCTGCCTGGAAACGGTTATTGGCGACCCTTTTCAGCCATTCTTTAGTTTTTGATAGTTATTGAATAAAATTAAAACTTTGCGTATTTTAAGTAATAGCTTTCTCGCTATTCATTAATCTACGATGCAATTCTACCCTTCCGTCAGGCGCAGCCAATTCTGTTTGGCGTTTTGTCATAGTGAGATTTCAAATATTGCTCCTGACGGAAAGTTAATTCAACAGCTCTGAAAATGAGGAGCATGGTTTGTGATTGATGGTTTTGGAAGATTTTAGAAAACATTTCGAACGTTTTTTAGTTTTAGCTAACCAGCGAAGTGTTCAAAAAATATTACCAACTTGTTATCTTTAATTTTGATAAAAGTATTCCACTTTTTTTCACTCAAAAAATTGCCAAATAATTCTCATTTACATATTTTGTCTGTCGAACATAATATATTTTTTTAAATGCAGTTTAAACTAAAAACTGTTCAACTTTCATGTTATATAACGTAGATATTTCTGAGTATCTATTAAAATATTAATGAATGATTATTCTATGCAGCAACAACTGGTGCTCCCACCAAGTGACAAAACTGGCTTCGTGTAAGGAAAGAAACGGAACCGAAACTTATGTAGGAAGAGATTTCCAACGTTGCGGTTACTGGCCATACAATGAAAATTGTGGTACTACATACAGGTAAGAAAAGTTTCTCAGGTCAAGCTTTTAAAAAATGATTGCATATCTGTTTTTCTGCGGAATATCGCCTGCTATAAATTTAAGAAAAACAATCTTATTAAAAAGGAATATAATTCGTGTTAGCGCGCCAACTGGCTTTGATGCCTTAGTGGGGTGGCTAAGTGCATGACGCCAAAATTGTTAGCTTTTAGTCAGATTAGTTATGGAGTAAAGATGACTTATATGACTGTTGAGCAACACTTGTTCAATAAATGTTTTCATATTCAAATTAAGCATTTATTAATCTTGTTGTGCTAATGATTTACTATTTGGTGTTTTTTAAGCTGAAACAAAATATTATCCCGAAAACTTATTTCTTCACATTTTTCAGTTTACAGTAGAACCCCAGGAATCCGAACTAATTGAGGCTGACCTTTGATCGGTTTCCAGGGAATTCGGATTATCCGGGAAATTCAGTAAAATACTTTTGATATACGATACGATTTGATTCGCACGATAGAGTGGCAAAAACGTTGAGGGTAAAAAGAAAATTTCTGAGTTTGTTTCAACTAATTAAGGTGCTGTATTCATTTTTAAAGACCAATTCTAATACTTCTTTTAAAATAGGAATAAACATTAACTTTGTTTCTGATTCGTAATGCTTATTTTTCCTTCATTTTTCAGTAAAAATTTTTCAGAAAACTAAAAAAATATTCGGATTATCTTGAAATTTCGGATTCATGGGGTTCTACTGTATTATTTTGATGTGCTAATGATTTACTATTTGGTCTCTTTTAAGCTGAAGCAAAATATTCTCCCCGAAATTTTTCTCGCATTTTTCAATTTATTTTGTTTGCATGCTGCAATTATTGGTTAGGCTTAAAAACATAGTACGGTCGTCAAATTTGAATATTTTCAAAGCGATAATTCTCCAAATTTGGTATTAGATTTAGCGCAGTTAAGACCTAACGGTTGGCTGCCATTCTAATGACTGGCAAAACTTTTGTACACTTGGAGACGGAATCTTATCGCGTTCTTATTGTAACCCAATTATTCAGAAAACTTTTGGCAATGGTTTAATTAATCGTCTGACGCATATTTGGAGAGTTAAATGTTATTCTGAATATTCGACAGAATATGGATAAGTCGAATGAACTCCGAGATTTTGAAAAAGACCATATACCTGAAATGCTGAGGGTAATCAGTTTTTCTCAAATTGGACGTCGTTAAGGGAGACATTGATCTACTGTATCAAATTTTATGAATATAAAATATTCTTTACGAAGAAAAAAACAGCGGGCGCCAAGTCAAAATTATCTAGATGGACAAACCATTCAATTTTCAGACTTGCTGTGAATGAAAATTCGTTGATAGCAGAGAAAATAAAAGTAAGATTAAAATTGAGTAAACATAGAAGAGCAATATCCAGAATACTTTCTATCAGATATTGTATGTTATTTATCATTAAAGATAAAGCTTTGATTTTTTTTGTCATTCTATTCGCTTTATTTCTCATGTTATTTTAATAAAACATTACCGTGATAATTTTCTATCTTGCACTGCACTTAATTTTCAATGCTCTGGTCAAAATTCCTGATCATTTTTATAAAAACTTATCTTTGTAAATTCTTTCTCAGAATTTATGGTGAAAGTGTAAATAAAAATGAAAATTGCATGTTTACGGTGCAAGAAATGCATGAAACTTCTTACAAAGAAAATTTTTGCGTTATCAGTAGCTCTTAAATTAACACAATCATACTTAATATGAATTTTTTCTAACATTTCATTTACTGTGTGCTGTTTATTTTGAAATTTTACGGTACAATTATTTATTTAAAGTACCATCTACTGTTTGTTAGTTAAAATCTTTAATAATTCTAATAATTATTATTAAGATTTTATTTACTAAGATAACTTGCTGTTTATTTATTATTTATGATTCACTATTACTGTGAAATCTTAAAAATAAAACTTTACTGTCATCTCTTGTTGCACTCGATTTTGGCCCAGTTTATCTTAAATTGAATTTTTATTGTGGTTCCATCAGCTTTAAATTAGCCAAGTTCCACTGCAATTTTTTCTCTGCACGCAAATTGCTGAAAATAAATCAATTTCTCAATATACGCCGCAGTGATTTGATGCGGATTCAGAGGCCTGTTAAACGTCAAACAGAAATTCACTTTTGTCAAACTAAACTTCATAGATTGTTTTATCCGAGGATCTTGCGCGAGAGAAAATCAAATCAAATCAAAGCATACAAAATAATACAAGGAAGGCATTAATTCGCAGATCTGTATTAATCGATGAAATTCTAAAATTGGTTATTAATTATAGTATAGTCATAGCATTAAAAGTGGATCATTTTGCATCTTTAACCAAAATTTTTTATCATTCTGTTGAATAATTTCTAAGTTCTTAATTAACTGATTTCTTGTGCACTCAAATGTGTCTGAAAAGTTGGAATTTAAATAAAACATTTTTCTTTTCATCTGAATTCCACCAGAGTGATGCAAAGGCCGAAGTATGTTACCACGTACAAAGTCAAAACTGAAACATTGTGGAAATGTTGTCCGGGATACAGCGGCCCGACTTGCGAGCCAGGTAATTTTTTCTTCTTCTGTGAATGATTGTCGTAAAAAATTATTTCATTGTGTCAGATCAAGAATTAAAGAAAAAATAAGACTTGATATTTTCTGGATGCATGTTAGTAAATGTGTGATCGGTAGATATGCATTGGCTGTAAAATTTTGACCTTCTTTCATTTTTTTGAGGCATGGTCTCTGACTAAAATGCCATTAGTGAGAGTTAAAACGGTTGGCGTTCCTGAAATCATTGGACCAAACTCACTGATGCAGCCATAACGAGTGTTTTCTATAGTTATGTATGAAATCTACACGAGTTCGTCTGTATTAACCAATTTCTCTATTTTTTAAAGCTTTAATTGATTGTAAATGTACATAATGGGTCGCCTAGTTGAAAATAAATAGCCTCAAGATCAGGTAATGAAAACTAACAAAAGATTGTTTTGGTTATGATTTCAATAGCTGGTATTAACGCATGCACATCCATTTAATATTGGAAAGAAACTTTCCCATTTTTCTGCATCCAAAGACATGTCCAATTCCTCTCATGGCTTCACCTTCTTTAGGTGAGTGCAGTTGTCACAATTTCGTCTGACCTATGTTCTGCCTTATTTCTCAATTTGTATTTTAATATTAACCTTCTAGCAGGCGCGCGTTTGCAAGAGATACTTGAATTGTGCATCGTATTACATATTTATATCGTTATTTTAAATGTTTAAGTGCAATTTTATTTGTAAAATCTTTGTTTACTATTAGGCTAAATACAGATAAGATAAATAAAAGTTGCATTTATTTTTGTAAAATAACACGATATATATATATGTAATACGATGCACAATATGCCGTAAAATTTGCGTAAGCGCGCCCGCTTGGAGGTTAAGTAATTAATAGCTGTTATAATGCGATAAAATACTGCATGGAATAAATACATGAATATCTCGAGTATTCCACGGATTCATAGTTGAATCAAGACGGCAAGACATTCGCAAAAACAACATGCGACCTAGGGCCGGCCGAGGGGTTTTCAAATGCTGCGAGCGCACTAGGTTCGCATTTCTGAAAACCCCGCGCCGCTGACAGATTTTACAGGACGAAAATGAATTGCATTGATTTATTTAACGGAATCAAAATTTGCCACCTTGTTTTACCGTCCAAGCTACAATATAATATTTATTTAAAAATAATTTATTTGAATTGGATCCAAATTTTGCTTCTGCTCTAAAGTTATATTGACCTTATTAATTAACGTCATATCCGCAAAAGGATATTTATCAAGATTAAATATAATAAAAAATTGCTTGATCTAGCATTAGTGATAAACGATTGATTTGCTTAGACATTGTATCTATCGAATCCGTATTAACCAAAAAAACTAAATCATGATATTATAAACGAATTTTATATAAAACATGTTAGAAAACGATACAAAAATCGCATAATGTAAACTTATGCAAGAAAGTCGCATGCTAAATTTTATTTATGACGCAAATTATTTTTACTATTTGATTTATTAACGATTTTTTGTGATTGAAATTTTATAACTTTATAGAAATACTTTACCATTTTTATGTATTTCTTTAGTCCTACTATAACAAATTTTGCAATGAAATAAATAGTAAAAAGTAATAAATTATTTTATTGTGCAAAAGTTTTTCAAGGCCCCGCAAGTCAACTTTGCTCCTGGCCCCGTTTTTGTTTGGGACGGCTCTGTTGCCACCTAATTAGATATTAGGGAAAACTAAACAGATAAGAGGTTAAGACGCTGTAACATTATTTCCTGTCTTGAATTCAAAGATTTTTGTATCTTTTTAACAAGATAACTGGATTCTTTTCTCCAATATTGTAATGAAAGATGTTTTCCAACAGTTCGTCACAAATTGCTCTTTTATCACGGTTAAGCATATAATTAAAATATAGTTACATAAATTGTTTTCTGTGCAGTTACAATGACCTGGTCTCAGATGAACAATCGGCATTATTATTTGGAACTAAATCTACTTCTGGTGCAACCTAACGCAATTATGACAACCTTTCATCCCAGAAATTTCAACTATAGCCTCAGCGCTTTTGAAATTCTGTTTTCAAGGGATAAACCTTTATCCATTGTAAGCCTCAGCGCCTGCCAACCTCCAAGCCTCTCCTGTACATTCGGCATCAGCGTCGATTGATGTGCCCAGTTCCGACCGCATCTTACTTCTCTCTCTACCATTCCCCCTCTCGACTCCAAGGCTCAACTCACTACATTCAAATCTTCTTTTCATCCCAGTTTTCAGAAAAAGGAGAAAAGTGACCACCATCCCTTTCACCTCAAGTGAGGGTCACCCTGCTTGCTCTCTCTCTCTGATTCTTAAGCTGGACATTCACGAGTGCTCCGTTCCACACCATTTGGAGCCTGTTGTTCCAAAACCCGTTGTCAAAGCCCAAATCCGATAAGAATTAAAGTGACGTGGTCGAAATGTTTGAATTTTCATCCGGTCCGGTTTCCATTCGGCGACATCGATTGTGCCCTCTCTCACAAAAGCGAAAACCACAAAATAGGGGAGGGGGAGTAAAGCTCTCTCAGGAAAGCAGGGCGGTGGGTCTCGTTTTGAAAGCGGGAGGAGGGGTAGGCACAGTAGCCCTGGGAGATTGAAGTGATTGGTTGCTTCGTTTGCATGGAGCCTCCATAAATGACCCACCTAAATCGTTGGGCTGAAAACTGGAACTGTCTGGCGAGACGCGCTCGAAGTGGTGTGGAACAGTCCGACCGTGAATATCCAGCTTTATGTTCATCGACAGACACCACCAAATACCGACACCGACCATCCGGAGCCATTCACAATTATCACCTATGCAACTGAATACCATTCACTAGAATTGCATTAAAATTTCCTAAACTGAAGTTCTTTTAGTTATCATTAATTAATGCTTGCTTTTCTTGCCTGTTTTCTAATTAAGGAGTCGTAGCAACACTTTTCTGCCGAAAATGGGGTCGTGAAAGTTTTTCCAACCTCAGTAAAACGACAACTTAATTTTTTAAATTATCTTTTGCTGACAAAATGATTTTTTATTAATGACAAAATCAATTTATTTTATTTCCGGTTATAATTTCTCAGTCTCTACGCATTGTCTTGCTTAATGATTTGAGAAAATTCTAACCATAGCTGCCACTTCTTTTTTTCTAGAATGCTTGAATTGCACAAAATCAAAGGACACCAGAAAGGATAGTCTCAATGGGAACAATGTGAGTAAGACATTTTAATGCATGTATCAAACGCATTCCTTTGTATTTTGATTTACATCAAAATAATATATTAAATTTCTAGTGTAAGAAGTATTCTTAGAGAAAATATTGTCTTACAATTTGACGTCGAGAGTTTGATGAATCTGGACTTTTTCGAAGTCTCCAAGTCCGAAACAACCGATTTTAGGAATTCGTTGGTTTTTTAAGTACGTGAATACGATAACTCAGAAATACAACTACCGAGATGGATGAAATTTGGCATGCTGTCCTTACACAGTGGCACACGGCCAGTTTGGAAACGAGCAGAGCTGGAAAAAATATTTTTCAAGAGAACGAACTTGAAATGCATTTTTGAAAAAAGCAACTTTTACCCTTAAGTAGTCCAAAACTTTTAATCGTAATTATCTTAGTTGTATTTTAGAAAATTATCAACGTACCTTTTTTCGCTGAGTGACTTCTAACAAAAGAAAAACAAATTTGTATTAAACCAGATGTGTTTCCATCGGGGCAGTCTGAAAGTGAAACGAAAACTACAAAAATTGCGAGCGAGAAAAAGCAAAGAAGCAGTTCAAGACAGCGAAGGTGGACTTTGGATGAGAGGGAGGGGAAAAAAAGAGCATCAGTATGCCGAACCTGAGCTACGAAAATACTCCGTCAGAAACCGTCAAGTTCAAGACGTCAATGTTTTTCGCCTTCCGATGTATTACATAGATATGGCTCTCTAATCGAATTTTGATGCTTTCCAGTGCCCCATCATATGATTTTCCTACTTGTCGATCCATTTTATGTCTTCTTACTTCGTTTTTGTTTGTTTATTTTTTCATTTTCATTATTCATCGAATTCTTAGTGTGGAAATATAACCAATTAAGATAACTCGTAGTTGGCGATCTTGTCCAGGACACCGACTAAGAGTTATCTCGTAAAAACTTTACCAGTCATTTTCCATGTTACTACTAACCATGATACTTTATCTGTACTATATTTAAGATTAAGAATAATATAATATGACTGAATCAAATTGACTTCTGGGACCAGCAATTGACTGTCAAGTCAATTTGCATTGGCAAGTCGACGTGCTGAAACGAAATATAAATTTTTAAAATAATTTCAGGGGATTCTGCAGCTCTAATGAAAGAGCCGCCATTAATGAACTCGTACTATTTTAGGATCTTTACATTTGTTCTGTTTGTTTTTGTCCTGTGTGCTCATGTTCCAACCTTATTAAGGAACTTGTGATCTTCCCTATCATTTCAGCTTTAAGGTAAAAGCCAAATTACGATAAACGTATCCGATCCCGAACAGGGTTTAGTCAAACGGGGTTTAGTTAACCTTCCCTCAAAACAAAGTTGGTGTGGGAGGGTAATATAATGTGTCTATTTCCAAAGTTTGTTTAATGTCTCCCAGGAAATTTTTATTCACAGATTCAAAGACAGGGTCCGTGTGAAGCAAAATTCCCCATGTTTCGCGAAACTGCATTAAACTGCAAAAGAATAAGCATAACAATCGACAATAATGTAACAGATTTTTGCCGAGACAGTTTAAACGCATTAAAATGTATTCACACAATGTCTTTATTTCACAAACTGCAAAAACAGTGCAAGCGTTCTCCCCTCGCCTTTCTCCTATGCTAACACAATATAGCGCGAATGTCATTTCTCTTCCCTTTAGCCGATTGGACCAATTGCTCCAAATAGGGCCCCGCGCAAGAGTGCATCAAAGAATGTACTCAAATTTATTCAAATTAAAATCGAGTATCATTTTGATTTCAAAGCATTATTCCTTAGGTAATTTTTTATGCTTTTAAATTCGTTTACAAACCACTGCTGTCTAATTTTTTCTTGGCGCCGGCTGATTGTTTCAGAAGTGAAAAATCGTAAATTTTTTTCTAGGTTTCTGCGTTTTCTTTAGTTAAATGCGTCCGTACTTTGTGTTCCTTAGTGACCATCAATAAATAACTTTATAAGACTCTTAATTCCCTTGATAACTTAATTGCTTTATAATGCATACAATCATAAAAACAATAAAAACATTTTTTAAGAATTTTAGTTTTAATTAAGTGAAGTTATTAAAATTATTTTTTAAACTTATCAAAATTTTAACAATAAAGATTATTTATTGAAATTTCCTATTGTTTATTTATTTAACATGTATTATTTATTAAAACTAAAATACATCGAGTGCTATCCAAAATGTTTCCATTTGGGCCCCGCATCTAGTAAGGCCCGTCCTGTCTCCTCCTTAGTCTGTATCTCCACGACAAATCACAGAGGAAACGCCAACGCCTGAAAGTGAATCATGCCAGGCGTTGGACAACGCAACAGGCATGTAGTGCATATGCATTTTGGACGCCAAATTGATACATGCTAACACGTTTATTCGCAAGATCACATACCAAATTTCATTTATATAACTCTTTGCTTTTTTGAGTTATCGCATTCACACACACGCGAACAGACTGACCAACAGACAGTGTGCTGGTGATCTGTGGACAGATTTGGTTCAAAGTTTGATACAATCCATTATTCTGATGATAAACCATATGCTAGATTTCATCCATTTACCTCATTGTGTTTTTTATTTATCATGTTCACACGGACTGACAGAGGGACAGTTTAAAATTTGATGCGAATCTACAATTTTTGTGTGAAGACCACATCCAAACTTCATCCGTCTAGCTCATTTCGTTAAGTTATCGCATTTACACATATACGAATAGACACACCGACAGACTATATTCTGGTAAACACTAGACGAATTTGGTTTAAAATTTTATGCATATCTATAATTCTGATAAAATCGTATGCTGAATTTCAGCCATCTAGCTCTTCACGTTTTTTAGTTATGTTCACATGCACACGGACTGACAGACGGACAGTCCAAAAATTGATAGAAAATCTACAATTTTTTGAGTAAAGGCCACATACCGAATTTCATTCGTCTAGTTTATTACCTTTTAGAGTTATCGTATTCGCTGACACAAACATTCCAAAAATGATTTTTCATGCTGGCAAGGGGAGGGCACAACTTGGGAAATTCAACTTGGCACGAGACTTGGTATATTGGAAGTATACCTTTTAGTGCGTTGACCCATCAATTTATGAAAGTGCAACAGCCAGCCATTTCCGAGAAAAAAAAAAGCCTTCCAACTTTCGGCACAGCTTCTATACTAGTAAGTTATCCCTCTCATTGATCGACTAAGCACAGTGGCGAATCCAGGGGGGGAGTGGCTATCGGGCTACAGCCCCCCCCAGAGCCAAGCCAGAATTCTTGATTTAATTTAACAAATGTTTTTTCTTAATTTCTCTCTTTAAAAAAAATAATAAAAACGTTTCAACATTGCTTTCTTGCTTGAATGGCTCGAAAATTTTGCTACTTTTGTAGACATTCCACTTGTAGCATTGACGCGGTCGAAGACATTTTTAGGCTAGTTATTTCATCGTAATTTTTATTAAAATATCGAAAGCATTGTATTGTTCTTTATGATTCTTATTGTCAGGTGAGTAAAGTCTGTAAAGTTAAAGAGTTTTGGTTTACTTTAGCCTTGAAGTTTGACATTCATCACGACGATACAAAGTTTTTATGACCTCCGCCCCCCCCCCGGCCGGGAGGCTAGATTCGCCACTGACTAAGCAGCATGGGTAGTAACGTAGTAGTCCTTAAAGGAGATCAGGGTTCGACATCTCATGCCTTTTTTTTTCAAAATAATTTTTGAAATAAATAATTTCAAATTACCTTAACAATTTACAAATATTTTTAATTAAAATATAAATAATTTCTGTGCATAAAATAACTGTTAATTTTGTATGACACTTGAGTTATAGTTAAAATTTAATTTTCAAACAGTTACGGAATCGAACTCGGGTCTTCTTATGGTAGGCAAGTATGCTACTAACCATGCTGCTTAGCAGCTGAACGAGAACGATAACTTACTAGTATAGAAGCTGTGCCGAAAGTCTGGATTCTTTTTTTCTCGGAATTGGCTGGCTGTTGCACTTTGATATATTAATGGGTGAACGTACTAAAAGGTATACTTCCAATATACCAAGTCTCGTCCCAAACTGAATTTCATTGACCAAGCATTGTGCAGAGTTATGCAATTGGGTGGCGACTTCAAAATCGACATTTTGAGTTGCCATTTGGAAGTTTTCTCAATACACTGAGGGGAAAATTCCGTGCTGGAATATTTCCAAATTCGATTATCGCATTCTAAGTATTCTGTTATACATCGTATTAGAAATGCTTCAGTTTTGAATAGCAAACTACCCACATTTTGGAGCAGTGTTGAACAGCGAGCCTGAATTCTATAAAATGGTATTTGGTTTTGGATTGCTTGAATGCTTCTAGTTCTCAGTAAATTTTCAGATTTTCTCTACCACTAAAACGCCCCTCTGAACTTTTTTTTAAATGTTGATTGCTGTTAACTTGTATAGTCGAGGCCAGTTAGAACCTGAAAAATATAATTTTGATGTCATGTCCTTTTGACTTCAAGCGGCTTGGTATATAAAAACTATGTGAGCCTCGAAAATGAAAGCGCCTTCCTTTCGTTGAAAGATAAATTACTTTTGAAATCGCCGAACTCTTTAAAAAAAGGATAAGTCATAGGAGAAGGGTTCTTTAAGTTCTAAGTGAGTTTCTGAGTGAGCTGAGTTCTAAGCAAGCTCTTACATGTAGTAGAATTTTCATTTACCTTTATCACTATCTTTGTCTATTTCAAATGATATTTTAGGTGAAATGGGAAAACAGAGCCAATAAAAACCCAGAATCGCCAAAAGATTATCCAAACCTTCCTCCATCTTCTCCAAGCGATGACCCAAGGAGTCGCAATAAACCTTACGACTGTCAGTGCCCGAGAGGACCACCCGGACCGTCAGGAACACCGGGAAGGCCGGGACCTAAGGGAGAGACCGGTGAAAGGGGACTCAAAGGAGATCCTGGAACTCCAGGAACGCTGTACGTTCCTGAAATTTCTGGAGACGACAACTGGCCTGGTGGAGCTCCCGGAGCACCAGGGTTACCGGGACTGGAAGGACGACCTGGTATGAAATTTTGAATAGGTTTTTTTTTCATCTCGAAAAGCACTTTCGTGTACATTTTAAACATGTTACTTAACAGTTACATTCACTAAGTTACATAAGTTACTATCAGTTATTAAAAAATAAGCAAAAGACGTGTCCTACATCAGGCCTTGTCTGATATGGGACAGGAAATGGTTGGATTTTCTTGTTTCTGCCCGTTGTTAATAGACAGTGTTAAAAAAAATGTGAAATACAGAATGAAGCTGTGTAGCACAAGAAAAGATAAGTTTTTGCAAGTGCGCAAATAACTGTTTTAGTAACACTGCCAGATGACGCATGCTTCTCACTTGGGAGCACATAAGTGCTATAAGTATGCTTCGGGCTTCGTTTTGAACTTTGAAAAGGAGTCTCCATTCCTAATAATACTGATAAGAACTGAGTTCTGACCTCAGTTGGAAGTCGAATAAAGTTAAGTTTTAATTGAAGAATATAAAGTGAGCCACCGAACGATATTTAATAGATATTTGCGCCTTTTTAATAATTATTTTGGCTTTATTTTGCCTACCATGCTGTCGGAGACTATCGACGTATCTCTGATGTTGTACGCACTTTAGTTATGAACAAAGCTTGAGTTGTATTCATTTTTTTATCAGCTCTCCATGTGTTTAATGTGAGAAGGCGAACGTGCCTGTAGGAAAATGACAGAGGCATCTGAGTACTGATTATGCTGTAATGGGGAAGTTTTAGAAAATTTAGACTAAAGGAGAGTTTAGCGATGAAAGTTAGCACGAAGAAACTTTTTCTGCATTCAATGATATCAGTTTCAGTGAATCTGAATCTAATAAAGAAGCAAACTGATGGGTAGTACAACTAGAATTAATTGCATTATGCAGTCTAAAACAAACTAAAATTACCATACTTGTTTTACACATTTTTATTTAACTTGATTTCTTTCATAAGTGTAAGGATGGGTTTTTGTAATCGATTTTTCATTCACTTTTTGATACACTAGAGTTCTGAAATTTTGTACAATTGTATGTTTCCGATTACAATACAATATTTTGATACTGTTTGCACTGAAGTGTCATTTAACTGATTACAAAAGAAGTTTGTGCCCATATTAGAAACACTATCCGGTAGTGAATTTGAGAAAAATTGATTACAAGCTTCCATAACATTTTTAGAGATCAATTATGAAACACATTAGAAACCAAAAAGGAGAAATAATAAAAAATAAGCCTTTAAAAACTCGCTTCTAATAGTGTACTGAAAGTTAGAAAATTTATCAAAAAATTGGAGGTAAAAGTTTTAGGCTTTCAAAAACAATACTGTAAGAAAATTAAACCACAATCGATGTCATAAGAAAAGAAAATTCCTAAACAATATTTTAAAATTAAAAATATGTTATAAATGTGATTTAAATTCCAATTTACTTACAATATTTCTATCGGCTCTCGAGCTTAAAGGACTTTGTTTTGACCTCCTTATTTTTGGAAACAAATATGGAGGAGGTGGTTTTTATATTAGCGTACTTTCTTGGATCACTAATAATAAATTTGTCGAATCAAATAATCCTATACTGCTTATGCATTTAACGTGTATGGATTGTAGGCGTTCCGGGACGAGATGGAATTCCAGGAATTCCTGGAACTCCGGGACCAAAAGGAGAACCTGGAAGGGATGGCGAGCCTGGACTTGTAGGCCTTCCAGGGCCACCTGGTCGAGCTGGGCCCCAAGGACCACCAGGACCTCCAGGATCAGGAACCAGAGGTGGAGATGGTGAGAGACAATTAAGTTGATTGTTGAGTTACAGAATAGAGATAAATCAGCGTTGGATTTTCTAAGACAGAATTCTACATGGGTAGTTGTGAACAGATTTAAAACAACAAGGTTAAAATTTAGCGAAACATGACTTTTAGTTTCTCTTACTTGGTGTTTTTCTTAATTCAACAAAATTGTTATTTGTACTGCCCAACAATTGCGATTTGTAAGATAGAGACGCTAAATGTAAATACTCGAAATTTCATTAATTATAATAATGCGACTCGGAAAAGAAGACCTTTTAAGTGGAGTCCATTTCATTATTGCGAGATAAGTGCAAAGTGAACGGCGCCATTTCAGCTGAAACCCGATGTGCATCGGGCATTTGCTGCTTGTAACAATTCTTTAATAACTGATTATTAACTGCTATTATATATTGCTATAAAATTGATAAATAATTGATTATTTGAACAATATATTTTTGGTCTGGCATGCTTTTTGTAAATTGCAGAGTATAAATATCGTAACGTGCAGAATGTAACATTCTACAGAGCAAGCCATCTGATCTAGAACAACCAAATTTGGCATGTAATTAGTTCTTGAATAGTAGATGTCAAAATTTTAATAATTAAAAAATAATCGAAATTAAAATTCAAAAATTCGATTTTCAGTGGCACTGTACAATTCCGTACAATTTTTTTAGTAATTTTAATAATTTTCTCAGTTATTTTTAAACGCTATTTGCTGTGGTATAGTCGAAAATTAAGCATCGCCGTTATGCTCTAACCTGGGTGACAAAAATCGCATTGTTAAGGAGGCTTTACAATTTTTTCTTATTTAGTAGGAAAAAAAGTGGTGCCGGAATGGCGTTCCTGCTTCACTACACCCCTGGTTATTTATAACAATATTTTTTTATTATTGTAATGAGATTCAAACGAATTTTATTTCATCAAATCTTTCACTCATTTCTTTGCTTTTTGCAATGTTAGAATTATTTAAAAAATTGCTTTCTTTGGAGATGAATTCCAAAGCTGAATTTTTATAAAAATCTTTATGTGCACAACGCAGCGATTGATTCAATTAAGCCTAAGGCAGTAAAATGTTTCGTTATTTCAGACAAGAGCTTCAAATTTCCTTTTTAATTTATAATTCCCTTAGTAATATAATTCTTACTTTTATATTAAAATTTTAGGTAAGAATTTAAGATTTCAGTAATTAATTAAAAATAATTTTTGTTTGGATCGGGGGAAAGTTCGGTAACAGCAGTTAAAGTAAGTCTAATGTAATGACAATTTTTGAATTTGTAATATATTTAATTAATTTAACTTATTAAATTTTTTTATGTTTTTATGAGATATTTAAATAAACATCTACACGAATTTGTTGGAGAAACCTTTGTCTAGAGAAACGCAGTACAGTGATGTGGGCTTAAAAACTTCCTTTCGAATTTTCACAGCCCATGCTTTCAATAACCCGGGATTTTAAGTGGAAACTTGGAAAATGTTTCCGTACGACAACTGCCATTCTCTTTCACTCAAAAACAGCCACACCTGAAAAATAATGCATTTTTTTTTTTATTCAAATAAATTTGCGCTAATTGCAGCGAAAGATTTTAATGACAAGCATAAGGATTGTGTTACCTCCCTCCAGTGATAGTACGTACCTCCTACGGGAACACGGTTTGCGGTTGCGTTTGTTCTGTAACAATAATGAATTGACCTCCCCCGCCCTCTTATGCCTTGGAAAAAATGCAGCGAAGATAATCCAAAACTTTCTCATTTTACAAAATCAATCAAATATTGAATCATAACTTGTCTTTCAATTAATGCATAAAAATTGACACTTGTGAGTTTTAGAAAAATGAATCCAAAGTAATTTTATACATCGCTTTAATATTTTATTTTGCTCGAAGGTTTTTTTAATCTTCAACCTACTTCAATTCTGAAATTAGTATTCTTGCCAATCGACCTTTGTATGCAACGCCCCTCTAAATTGAATAGAAGGATATTCTACATTTCTTTCTATTCTACTCATAATCTTCCATGTTTACGACTAGAAGTCTCGTTTAATTAGCTTACATTTCGATTTTGTACTAATATAGGCAAAAGTAGATATTGTTACGAACATGTAATGTCGCTTTCCCACAATGTTAGTCTTATGGTTGGAAAGAGACATTTACAGAGGTTCTTACTACCTATCGGGAGATGGAGGGCCAACAACTCCCGACTTTGGCGACAAAATAAAAGTCCTCAAAAATGCTGGAATTTTCTCGATATCTCTATTAGGGACAGAAATATACAGACTTTACTAGATGATTCTATGTGACGTCACATCCTGTCAGGAAAGGTATAAAAACCCGGGAGTTGATGAGATGAGACAGTCGTCTTTGAACGTCTGCGGAGTTCGAAGAATCTCTTTGGAGACTTGTTAACTTTGCGAGTTGGTCAGCTGTTAGACGCTGAGCGCTATTGTTCGTGCTATTGCTGTTATAGTTAGTGATTTGCTGTCTACTTGTACTGCTAATTTGTGCAAGTGCTGTTTTTCTGTTATCTGCGCCTCGTGTTTTCCGGAATATTCGAGAATGAAAAAGCCTTTCTCCATTATCTGGCTTGTTGAACTGTTTTCACAGTACATAAACCGGACGATTTTTGTAACAATATTTTAATCAACTACAAGCGAGCCGAAGGAATCAGTGAAACAGACGTTAAAAGTTGTATTTAGATCGTAATTTATTATGTACATATATAGAAGTGGTTATAGAATAGAGAGAGTGCATTAGTTACATTACATGCGTATCCAGTATTATTAAAAACTAAATCTTTATAAGAGGATACTAAATCCTTTAAGGGTCAAGAGCTACACTACTGGCCAGAAACAAGATTTGTAAAATGCGAAACATTTGGAGTTAATTTGAATACATTGGTTCACATACAATCGTAGGAACACACATTTTACAGTGAAGTTTTTGTCTCGGGAGTGTGTATTTAGGAGACCGACAAGAAAGTGATGACGACGAAAAGGGATTTCCTCTTACCCACTTCATAGAAAGCTGATAATGGTTGAAACTTTCATCAATGGTTTTATTTCCTAGGCACATTGCTTACATTTCATTTTCGTAAAAACAGCATTATATTCGTGAAGATATAAAGTTTTCTTTAAAACATCCCAAATTTTTCCTCATGTCTTGCTTATAACATGCAGAGTTTTCAACCATCAGATGAAACTTACAGATTACATGACAATGTAATAGCAAAGCCTTATATTAAAATTTGAAGTAAATACCTTGAATATTTTAAGAAAAAATGAGTATTTGTAGTAAATAATTTTTAAATGCGCATGCGCGAAACACAGCGTAATTTGTCTATCATAAAGTCAAAGCCAGATATCTAAGGCAACTTATATAAAAATTTCAGAGGTCTATTAAGATTTAGAAGGAGGTCGGCAATGCAGCGAGCAAATTTGTTGATCTGTATGAAAAGCAAAATGGTGAGGGATTTTCCACAAATCAATATTTTTTAAATTTGAATCCTTGAACAGCAATAGTGAATTTTATGAAAGTTGAATGTCCTGAGTACCCATGTGTGCTTATAAATTAAATATATAATTAAAATTGCAATTCGCCGATTAATACTCGAAGATTCTAGTTTTAAAAATATTTACTCATGCTAAACCCCTAATCATTACATGAAAGCAGTTTTTCATTAAAAAAAAACAACAAATTGAATTAAAAGATAGGCATGACAATCATTTCATGAGCAAATGTTTGCTGAAAAGAAAGAAAATTCCCGTAAATTCTTCTATTGGCGTTTGCCATCTAAATGTGCATCTGCATCATTTAGTGCTGACATGCATCTTGTGCTTTGTTTACATTTTGCGTAACCTTTTCGAGTAGAAAAAAAAGGATTATCGTTTGGCATTTGGCTTTGTCGTACAAAAACGTTTTACAAGTTACTACTTAACAGTTCTAAGTCATTTAAAAGTATGGGCAATAAAAAAAATTCAGAAATTAAAAAGTAAATGTTTTTATGCTGGAGTACTATCTGAAAATTGAGTGAAGCATGATACAAATATCATTACGCGTGCCTTTGCCAATGTTGACGAAGATGAGACAGACAAATCAAGCCTAAAACATTAACATTCTACGCTGTTTCGGACTAGAATTTCAATTATTGTCTTCACAGAAAGAGACGGACATTTAATTTTTTCTAAGCCTATATCACACTGTGTACTCCCTTCTTTTAAACGTAGCTTTAATAATACCGATCAAGACACTTGTATACAAATTTATTAACTTGTAAAAAATTAGTTATCTCATAAATAATTTGAGTAAAAATAACTAAATGACTTATAAATTCTAAAAAGAAATTACATAATCTAGAATAGACTTGCTCTAATAATACGAACGATCTCGAATGATTCCGATGTACGCAGAAAAAGATATTAAATAAAAAACGATATAAATTAAAAAGGAACTTGTGCTAGAATACTTTTCTCCATTAGTAAACAGAAGTTGCACTGAATTTTATTATAAGAATTGTAGAATTATTAGTAAAATGTTTTTTTTACAGTTTTCGTTCCAAGGAAAGGAGATTTGCCACCTGATTTGGATTATCAAGAAAATTTATCCCTGATGCAGGTAAGTAGAATTACTTCTCAGATTAGCTGCATACAAGTTTGAGCCATGTATGCCTTAATAGTTCCTTTGTGCACTGTATTTAATTCCGTACTTATTCCTTAAATGCCTAGTGTTGCCTTTAAGCAACATACCCAATTTTGTCTTCTAAAATCTTGAGAATAATATTGAAGCTATTATAGCAACCTGTTGTTGCCTATAAGATGCATACTGAAATTTTTATTAAATCAATTTACAACTTATAGATGGCAGCCTGAGTACTGATGCAAAAATAAAAATGAGTTGATGTTTTTCACTTGAGGCTGCATCTTTTTACACACTTGAGAATACCATATTTTATTCTATAATGTTGAAGGAAATTCCTTATCTGTACTATTGGTTCTTAAAATTTATCTTCCTTTAATATTATAAAATTTTATCAAGAAAATTTTTTCTCAACTGAAGCCTAGTGTTTTCGATTGGTAACAAACTGTTTTTTAGCTGTAAACCACACTTAAGACAAAATAGGATTTTTAAAGTGTTTTTCCCCGTGTTTTATTTAAGAAATGAAAGGCAAAAAAACATTTTAAAATCAAATATTAAAAAAATCGACTTTTAAGGGTTAATACCAAGCTGGCATGAACTTTTGAAATGTTATACATCTGCTATACTGAATGATTTCCTGTAGCTTTTATTGATTGAGCATGGTATTAAGAATTGTACAAGTTTTGTATAAACCACAAATTTAATGCATGCCTACACTTACCAAATCAAACTTTTCTATAAACTTATATTAATATTTCAGAGAATATTACAGTTTGTGAAATTCATCGGCGGTTCCCAACCACTATTTTCTCCTGTATCCATTGATTAGTCTTTTTTATTATTTATTTTTGAATACCCCCGTCATACTCCTCCCCAATCCCTGCACAAATAAGATTTTCTTAATGTTATGGGCTTAGGTTAGCTTAGTCAAATGGCTCGAACATTTGTAGGATATATTTTGGTTTTACATTTTAATCAAAATGAAAACAGCATTGAAGTAATTTCGCACTCGCTTATGATGAGAGCTAGCAATTCGTCGCTTAGCAAGCAACACCACCTATGTCAATTTTTTAAAATTTCAAAGAGGAAGAAAATACTCAATTTTTCGCAACCAATAGCAAATATTTCCCAGTTTTTTTCACATTTTTAAATTGCTTCTGAAACAAAACAAAAAAAAAGACTTGTACATCAAGAATAAAGATTTCGAAGATAAGTATTTATTCAGATTACGATCAGAAGTCAGACTTCGACAAATTGTCAGCTGATTTAACGACCATTATGTTGTAACCGAGGCTGATTGTTCCATAAGTCTTACTGAGTATCGTGATTGATAATGACTTTCAAATACTTCCATTAAATGCAGAGCTCTAGGCATAGGGAAAAAAAGGCCAGTATATTGTTAACCACTTAACCGATTTGACCATGTGTTTTTCATGTCATACGTGCATCGAATTACCTTACTTATAGAATTGTATATAGACGAGTTCTCTGGTTTGTTTAGTTTAGTAGAAACGTATGCTTGAGACGTATGCTTGCTAAAAAGCCGCTTTGTCTCCAAATGAAGGAAAAAAAATTGAGAAACTAAGACTCGAATTGCGGACTACACATACTTCTGGTTTGTTTACATGCCTGTAATATGTATTTCCGGTAATGCTAAGTCAATGGCTCTTCAAAGCGGAAGTCCAACATACAAGCAGATAAAGTCAAGGTTTTTAATTAAGTAAACAAACCAGAAGACTCATCCACAAAATCAGAAGTCATTCATAGATTTTAAAACTCTATACAAAAATTATGTGGAATAAATACATGATCATTTCAAGTAGTTTACATTTTTAGTTTTCGGTTTCACTTTTATTTGTTAACGGTACTTTGCGTTACATAAATGTTGACTACGTGTGGGTTGTGTGGCCACATTTTTTTACTTTACACTACGACACACCCCTGACTCCAGAGATAAAAATCTCCGGTTTGCAGTTTGGATGAGTGTGCGTAGAAACTTGATTGAACGAAAAAAGGTTGTATACAGTGTTTAACATCGACGAAAACATGTGAAAATTATAAAAACGATGAAAAATGTGTGTTTACATAGAAAAAGAAAGACTCGCGAGGCAAAAGCAATTTTAAGACAGGTCCCAAAATTCCGCTGCATCTATATACTTGTAGGAGGACTGATTAGGGTCCTAGGTATTGAACCTCTAGAGGGTCTTAATTCATAAGTCTGAGGTATTGGTGAAGGAGAGAAATCTGGGTCGGAGTCGGATGAACTGCTTGCGTCCAGTGGCTGTTTTATGAGGTTCTCATTTTCAGTGAGGAACGATATGAGTTTAGCTATATTTATTCTTGATAGTTGGTGGAAAGCGTACTTTTAAATAAAAGTTGAGTATTTTCTTCACTTGGTTTTGTAAAATGATAAGATAACGTCATGTGACAAGAAGTTGCGTAGTGGAGAGGGTCCCCCTTTTACCCGCATGCGCAGATAGCTGAATGTTGAAGCCGGAATCTATAGAGATAGCTGGGAGAAGGACCGTGGCCTGTAGAGAAGAGGATGGATTCTCTTGACCATGAAGCTGGGATTAGAGTGACTTTAGGGAGTATATTAAAAATTGCTCTCCCAGTGTCGCCTGAATTGCAGTCTTGTTGCCATTTATTGAGAGAGGTTCCTAAGCATTTTTTTCAAATGACATTTCGGGGCCTGAAGATGGAGCTGAGTCCCTTCTTTAGTAGCTTGTTAGGCTAGGTTGTCTGCAAACCAACATGCGCCTTAATCGAGTTAAGTTGCATTGATGGGTTCTGAAGGAGGGCTCGTTGTGTTTCTTAGATTAGTGGGTTAGAACTTTTGAAGGAAGAAATTGCTCTGAGTGCCGACTCGCTGTCACTCCAGATTGATGTTGATATTCCCTTAGAATTAGCCCAATTTATTGCCTCTTTTATTGCTAAGGTCTCAGCTTGAAATACGGTATTATGTGGGCTTAGTTTTACCGTCCACTGGTTAATTTGAATGTTGTTTTGAATGACACAGAACAGAAAGCGCAACCTGTTTCACCTTCTAGATGTGAACCTTCTGTGTAAATAGCCTCAGCTGGGGGATGCGGGTCAGAGACTATCGAGACCCTATTCTCTAAATCAAAATTAGCTGTATGAATGATAAGAGGAGGATTTGGTTGTTAAAAATCCTGATATAAAAAGCTTGAATCTTCCAAATTGCAATCTCTGCGAAGGCGACCTACTCTAATGAGAATGGGACTCCATTTGAGCTTTGATATGTAGGGGAGTAATGCCTTCGATCACTTGTAGAGCTGCTGTTGGAGTGGTAGAATACGCTCCAGTGATGTTGAGAAGGAATTTTCTCTGTATAGAATTGAGAAGCCTTTGTTGCCTTGAGGTGATATTATTTGCCCTTGTCGGTGCTCCATAAAGTAAGATTCTTTCTATAACTGTAAAATAGATTTTCCTTTTGATATTTCTATTCAGACCCCAATTTGACGAAGCGATATTTTTTTGTTTTTTGATAAAGGTTTATCGTTTTATTTTTTAACTCGGACAGATGTGTGGCGAAATTTAGTTTATCGTCAATAAAGACCCCTAGATATTTTATGCTTGATTTCCTTCTGAGAAGATTACCTTCCCATCTTATGCCTGATGACCAGCGAGGACCGTTTCTATTTTTGTTGAAATGCATGTGGTTTGATTTGTCTACTGAAATTCCCAGATTAGTTTTGCAGTCCAGGATTTAAATTTAGGGCGTCATTTGCAAGGGATTTTACTTCAAGGGTTTTTAACTTTAGCCTTTGTTGGTGCTTTTATAAGAAAGATGGAGTCATCTACGAAGGCTTACAGATGAACTCCTTCTGGCCAGGATTGAGTTAGCACTTAGTTCGCCACAAGATTTCAAAATGCCGGACCAGTGCACGAGCCCTGTGGGCAGCCCCGATGTTGTGGGAGTGTAGCTGGTCCTTGAGGGGTGTTTAAAGCTACTTTCCTGCCTGAAAGTAGATCTATTAAAGTTTATTTTCTATTGGAGTGGAAATTAATATTATTTAGACTGTTTTTGATTGAATTATATTCCAAGTAGTCACAAGCACCTTTTATGTCCAGTGAGATCACCAATGCATGTTTTGTTGATCGTGCCAATTCTATTTCATCTATGAAGTCAACTATTGCTTCTTCGGATGATTTATTTACCGTGAAGCCATATTGGTTCGCTGCAGGTTATTAGTCCTAAGATGAAAGTTAAGACGTTCCAACAATAACTTTTCTAATATTTTACCCAACGTTGGTAAAAGTGACACAGGACGGTATGACTTCGTTTCTGACTTTGGTTTCCCTTTTTTGTGGAATAGGACAATTATGCGGACTTTCAATGGCGTCGGGAAACATTGAAGGTTGAGACATTTATTATAAAAAGAAAGGAGCAGTTTTGGAAAATGTTTAAATGTAGATTTAAGAATTATGAAATCAATGGCATCATAACCTGGAGCCTTTTTTGTCGGGACCTTTTGTAATATCCTTTTCAATTCATTTTAAGTGAAGGGTTTTTCTATATGATGAAATGTAGGTTGGTGTGGGAAGGGAATAAGCTCCTGCGGATGCAGTTCTTTTAGATTATTAAGCGCCATTTCTTTATGGTCGCCCTTTTCTTGTTGGCCAAGAATTTTAAATAATTCCGTGGAGTGAATATTGTCTTTGATGAAAGACTTATACGGGGCACCATAGGGATCTGTTGTCTTGGTGCAAAAGTCCCTAAATGTTGATCTTTTAGCTCTTAGAGATAACTTTTTAAAACAAACTTTTTTATTTGCTAATTTCTGTTGATAATTCAGTTGCTGAGTTCCCGATGAATTAGATGCTCTTCTCTGGAGAGCTCTAAGCTCTTTCTTCTTAATGTCAAAATCTTGGGTCCACCAATTGATGTTAAAATTCTTCTTTACTTTTTTGTCTTGTAAGAACGTTTACAAGCGTGGAAGATTGATGTTTGCAAGTTCGATGTCACCTTGTTAAGATCTTCTTTTGAATTACAGAAGTTAATTTCTTGTTGGATAGAGTTAACTTTGGGTTTAAAGTTTTGAATGAATTTATTGTGACCCTCCATAGACCGTTTTAAACCTAGTATATGAGTGAGATTGCACTTTAATGTTAAGTTGAATTTTGATAAAATTATGGTCACTGAAGCTAACATCCTCAAGATGATTGTATTGATTGATTCCCAGGATGTTGTATTCGAAAGATGTTGGCCAATTGAAAGCGTGAGGTCAGGGCAGTCTTTAGCGTTGCGTTGTTGGAAGGTTAGGCCTGCATCTTTAACATTAAGGAGGTGAAGATTGGTGCTGGATATGAAGTCCTCCATTGCATTGCCTCGAGGGCTATCATTTGGATAACCACAAAGGGTGCTGTGAGCATTCATATCTGTTCCAATGAGCACCGATTCTTGAGTGAGTGAAGTAATAAATTGCGAGATATCTTGAATTGTGTCCTGTATATCAGAATAGGGTGAATACCCTGAGAAGATCGAAAGTGGGTCAATAGATGTTTGTATTTTTATTGCCACTGTATTTTCTTTTGTACCTAGAAAAATTGGAGTATTGGCTGAAGGCAAGAAGATTATATCTGCCATGCCGTTTGCTGAAAGCCATTGATTCAAGGACTTCGGAATACCTAGAATTTTACCATCTTTCGAATAAGGTTCTTGTACTAGGATAAGATCTATTTTATGAGTCCTGGCTTCTATTGGAAGATTTGATGTGGCAACCTTGCCCTTGCCAAGGTTTATTTGAAGGATTCTTAATGGGTCAGGAGAAAAAGAGAAGCAGGACCAAGGAGAATTGGTGCTGTTGAGCAATGAGAATTGGGAGATATTTAAATTTTGATTTTGGCTATGGGAAAGAATTTGGCATGGAGGTAGGGATCGAGATTGATGTTGGTACTGGAATAGAAAATTGTCTGTTGTATCCATTTATCTGTGCCTATTAATAAATCATATTCTTGGTTATTGACTTAATTTTGGCTGCGTAGATTGGGCAAGTGTGACCTATAGACGCCTGGTCCGTTCTGTAATTTGTCTTGTATTTATAATTATGTTTTCTGCAGTTGATGTAACTTGGGTGCCTGCTGATGTAGTCTGCGATTCTCTGCGGTGCAGTGGGACGCTGTTTGTTCCAGAGATCTACTGCAGAATCGCAAGTCCATTTAACTGCACTGAAACTTTAATGTTGGAAGATGCGTTTGCAAGAGAAACTTATGTTTGATTTTGGAATGAAATGAAAATAAAGAAGAATTCAAAAATCTAGCTAAACTAAACTCCGCTTCATTTTGTAGGTTGTGTTGGAGAGTGTACAGAAGACAGTTCAAGATGTAGCAAATTTAGAAGCAAGAGTATCTATTTTGGAAGAACTCTTACCAAAAATATTGGGTGAGTGTAAATCCTATACTCATCATTGAATAACGGTTGTAAAATTTTTATCGTTTAACATTTTCTCGTTTTTTTCCAGAACAAAAGGAACGTCGAACGTTCACTACAGAATTCCCGCGTTATGAAGATCAACCTGCGCTGGATCGTTATGGACGAGTTGTAGAATAATTATGAATACCGTAATAAAGGCCTGTAAAATAACATTTTTTGCATTATTACAACTCTGTTGTGAAAATTAACACAATGTGCAGTGAAGTCCAAAAGTAGGCAAACATTTTTTATTATGAAAATGAGTAAAATCTGTCAAGTAGTCTTCTTTGTTACCGCGGTTAAAATTGTGTATGTATCGAGAAGACACAAATATATACAAAATTTCAGAACTCTAACACAATCAGGAAGTAAGTGAAAAATTTATTACAAAATTCCATTTTTAGAAACGTGAAGCAAGCCAAGTTAAATAAAAGTCTGTGAAAACTGGACATTCTAATTCTTTTAATTCACTAACTTAACTAAATTTAGAATATATTTTCAATTCGGGGCAGTTCCGGCTAATCCGGAACATCTGATAATCTTATGCGTACAATATTTTTTTAAGATTAACTAGATTTAATTTTTTTAAAAGTAAACTTTTTTAATGTGAGCTATTTAGCTATAAATAAAATTCAGGACAATCCTGGATATTTTATTCAATTCCGAGACACTTTTTTGATTTGGAACAAAGAATAGAAAATCGGAACAGTTCCAGCTTATCCACGACGTCGCTTTAGTAAATATGGCGTTTTTTGTCATTTCAAACCTCGTTATGAATGCTTTTAATTTTGAAAATTAAACATTATAACTGGAAGTGCATTTCCATATGTTGAAGTGATTTCATCCCTGGAAAATCTCGAGTTTGAACTTAGTATCAAATAAAAAGATTTGCAACTGACTGTAGTAAAGACGTGCAATTTTCTTCCGAAATTTTTTTAAGTCTATTTACCAGAATTTTAATTGGAGCAGTAATTCAGTTTGGGAAACATTTGTGTTTTTATGGATTTTGAATTCAATGTTAGAAATTGTACTTGCATTTTGCAATTGCAAAACAGACTAGTTATAACACAGTTATTGATCTTTATGAAATGTAGTATTAAAATTTTTTCTGGAATGCGAAAATATATGCACCTGAAACTGCTTTTTTGGAGTTTGTTCCCAATTATAACTGACTCCAATTTATACAAGATGTTTTAAAAAAAAAGTGGCCAAACTTTAAGAGTAGGTCAGGCATACAGAAACAAGTCATTTTGCAATACAACATGGGGTTCGAAAAGAATAGAAGGGGATTCGAAAAAGGTTGGGGTTCTTTGTCAGTTGATAAGTAAACGAAAAGGATAAACTAGATGATATGTACAACAGATTGAATGAAATAAAAATTTACAATAGCAAAACAACCTAGTTGCATAAATAACATTGCAAATCATGTGCGGCATGAAAGATGCGATAATGGCAAGTAGGCAGTTGCGAATCCAGGATTTGGTTCTGGGGGAGGCTGAGGTCATAAAAATTATTTATCGGGGCGACGAATGACAAATCCCTTGGCTTATGTGAACCAAAATATTTTAACTTTACAGAGTTTACTCACCAGACAATAAGAATCATAAAGAACACTACAATGCTTTCGAAAATTTAATAAACACAATGAAATAACTAGCCAAAAAATGTTTTCGACCGCGTCAATGCTACAAGTATCCGAGTGGAATGACTACAAAAGCGAGAAAATTTTCGAGCCTGTCAAGCTAGGAGGAAATGTTGCCATGGTTTTTTAAGGGAGAAATTAAGAGCAAACAGTTGTATTGATTTTTTAAATAAAATTAGTTCTCATTTAGCTCTGGGGGCTACAATCCCATAGCACCCCTCTGGATTCGCCACCACATGTAGATCGCAATATCAGCAACAAACCTTTGGAATGCTTATAGAGTGTTGGAGGAGAATAAGTAAGTGTTCAAAGGACTGGCCGTCTGAGGCGATATACACTTCGCGTGTTGTTATTCATGAAACTGAGTTGTTATGCTATTGTAAATTTGTATTCCATTCAATCTGTGTTATACATTTCATATAGTGTATTCTTTTCTTTTACTTAATTCACTGACAAAGAGTCCCCTGTAGCAAATCCTCTTTGCATTTCCAACTCCATGTTCTATTTCGAAAATGGCTTGTTTCTGTATGCCAAACCCACTCTTTCATTTTGTTAACGCTTCTTGTTTTTTTAACCCTGCAGTTAGTAAATTTATCAAAAATCCTTCCTAAATTATACGGGAAATGAATGACCGCTTGTTATGGTAAAAGCCAAGCAAGCCTAAAAGACCAAGCAATGTGATGCATCTTGAACTAGAAGCTGGAACGGTCATTACCTATTAAGTCATTTACCTAAGACAGCAATACAAAACAACCTTTCACTTAAAATGAGTAACTTACCGACCAAATTCCAGAAATTTCTGTTGACTATCATTCACGGCGACAGTAGTCACTAAGTTGTTTGTAGTAAAGCTTAGAAAACAATGTTTAAACAATACGATTTAAACAATTGCATTTATTTTTGCAATTGCAGCTTCAAACAAAGAACAATGGAAATCAATATCATTCAAAGAAAGCCAAAAAACAAAGATAAACTCGGAGGGAATCGAAAAAAACAAACAAGGAATCATTCTAGTCCATTTTTTCAAGGGCTAAGGACTTTATTCGGAATGGATTCAAAATAATAATTGGGAAATTTTTCTGTAAGAAGCTTGCATTACGCCAAATATAGCTTCTCTTAGCCCGAGATTTCCCAAAAAAAAGACAAAGGAGATTTGTACATCAAAAAGCATTATTATGTTTGTAGTAATTTGTTTCGAAAACAAAAATCAAGCAAAGGCTTGGCAGTCTATAGAATACCTGAGATTTTTATGTGGATTAAAACAGTACTTTCCCAAAACAGATTGTGTCGTCCAACTTAGTTAAGGGTTAATTACCTTGGTATAATTCAGACCTTTTCCCGCCGAATGGATATAGAAATCAGGCAAATAAACATTGGAGCAGTAAATATTGACCTCTATTACGACTTCATTCAAAACTAGTTTACTCATACTGATAATCGGTGTACTTTAAAATATCTTGTCCTGTTTAACCAACTTTATAATGCTTTAAAATCTTACCATCCTGCTTTAAAGTGAAACAAAAGAATTTCGGCAAGATCCAAACAAAAGAACTTTTAAATTAGACCGTTGAATCGAATTTTTGTTTTGAAATTATTCTGCTTCTCAAAAACAGGTCATTGTTGACAAGAATTCCTCATTTGCTTGGGAATTGGCTCAATATTGTAATGAAAGAACTGTATTTTGAGGTAGACGTATTTGGCACACTTCCGTTTGCAAAATTGTCTCGCAAACAAATTTATTTTCGAAAAAATATAAGTTCCAGAAAACTTATGTTCAAGCATCTATGTTTGTGAAATATAAGTCTTGTTTTACGATTTCGATTGCTACTAAAAATGTGAACACACCTGGCAGTCGTGAAAATATATTGCCAAATGTTCGAAAGTAGAAGTATCACTAAAGCAGACCTCACGTGGACATCTACAATATTAAATGAACTATAAACCCAACAATGGAAGTAAGTGAAACACATTGAAATTGCCACTGAATTAACACACACTCTATGGGGCCATTTTCGAGTAGATATTGTTTTCACCAGGAAAACAACAAATGTTACTAGTCGAAAATTGTTCAATGTTTCTATGGACTTAATTTTGTAATAAAAATCTTAGAGACAAATTTGAATGGAGATAAGTCACATTGAAATAGAACGCCTGTCCACGAGCTGATGATAAATCAGCGGTAGCAATATTTGCTGCTGTCTCCTTTATTTGTAAGGATAAAGAAACTTTATCGATTTCTCCTCTCGGAGGCGGCCCGAGACCCGGGCAAACCCGGCAACTGCCCGTGGTCCCAAAGTCCGAGAAGGCCTCGATACGGGATGCAAAGAAAAAAATGCTTTAATAGACTTGAAAAAGAAAGTCATATATTTTAAAAATTTGTTGAATATATTATTTTAGTTTCATTAAGACCGCTATATAATCTGAAATATAGCTGAAGTTAAAAAAATTCTCACCATAACAAAATTAAGTCATATTTGCTGATAAAATATGCATATTTCTAAGTAAAGGTTTGTTTGACATTTAGAATACAGATATTATAGAATTTAAAAATGCATTGGTTGGGGTGGGTGGCGCCGTATTGTTGCCTTCCACCGATTGGTAAGGTTACTTCGGGCCACTTCTGTCTCCTGTAGCCTTTTAGCGGCCCGATTTTGGGCTAAAAGTTAATATGGATGTGACTTTTTTTGTTAACATTTTAAATCAGGGAGAGTCTTCTCCCCAGCACTTTATCGTATACGAACACAGTGTGGCGCGTTTTGTGCTCAGTGGTATTATGAAGAAAACCGAGTATGCATTTTGGCCAATAAGGTCCAAAATTTGATATAGATCTGTAATTTTAGTGTCAAGATCACATACAAAATTTCCTTTATCTAAGTGGTTAGTTATCATTTTTGAGTTATCGAATTCACATACATACGAATATACAGACCGATAGTCGAGCAACAGTTTGACGAATTTGGTCCAAAATTTGTTGCAGATCTACAATTTTAATTCTAAAGCCACGTGCTCAATTTCATTCATCTACCTCGTTGGAGGTTTTAAGTAATCGAGTTCACATGCACACGGTGCGATAGCCATACAGACTTCCCTTCGACTGATGTCGTTAAAAATCTACCAGAAATCTACAATTTTAGTGTAAAAACTACATCTCAAATTTCATCTATATAGCCGCTTCCGTTTCTGAAATCGCGAGTTCACTGATCGGAAGACAATCATAATTCTAAAAATGGGCTTTTTCGGACTCGGGAAGGTCTAAAACGTGTAAATTCACCAAAATATCTATGTCGAATTTTTTAACGATTATAATACTTTCTCTTTTGTATACGAGAAAGTAAAAAAATGCTCTAATTATTGCAATAATAATGATTCATTAATTAGTTACCCTATAATGAAACGATAGTGCCTCACTCTTAAGAAAACAACAGTATCTACTAAATGCCCATGACATCGAGACGATTTAGTATTTACTACAAAAGAAATGAGTCCCTTCTTGCAGAAGAGAAATTTTTGCAAATCTCCCCCAGGGATCCAAAATTCCCTTTTCGTTGAGACTTGGCCTGAGCCCCTAATAGTTTAATTTAATTCTGCGGCTCGAAATACTAACCCTTTTCTCTCCGAGCACTCATCATGAGAACAAATGATGCCAAGCATCGTATGTATTTACTGCACTCGAACACAACATGTACGATAGTAATCGTATGATGCAGTACAAGTCAGACTTGTAAGACGCCGCTGAAGAAAATTAGAAATGTATAGGACCCAAACCTTGTATCCACAGTATTTATCTATAAAAGTAATAAAACAAATATGAAACTAAAAGGAAATATCGACAATTTTCGTGGTATATAATTTAGAACAGAAAAGTATATTACTAAAAGATTTTCATGAACTCTAAATTCATGATTCTAAATTTTATTTGGACGCGATTGCCTGCTGGTAACCTCACCTTCGTGGTCAAAGGACAGGGCCGGCCCAAGGGGTTTTCTAAGATGCGAGTGCACAAGGCCCCACGCAGCTGACTGATTTTGCAAAATGAAAATTGATAGTATTGATTTATTTAACGAAATCAAAATTTGTCGTCGAGTTTTGCTTTTCAAGACACAATATTACAATATTTATTCAAAAATAATTTATTTGAATTATGTCCCTATTTTGTTACTGTTCTGGAATTAATATTGACCTTACCACAGATAAAGTTTGCAGGAAGAACTTCCTCAAGATTGAAAATGATAAAAAAAAAAAAAATGCTTGAGATCTATTCATTAGTCAAAAACCTCTTAGCCATTTTATCTATCGAATCCGAATCAATCAAAAAATTAAATTATGGTGGTAATATCGACGAATTTGCTATAAAACTTGTAAGAAAATGAAACTAAAATCACATATTGTAATTTTATTCTAGTAAATCGCATATCAAACTGTATTTAGTTAGCAATTATGTTTGACTTATTAAACTTATTACTTATTTTTTGTGTGATTGGAATATTTGCTTTATAAAAATAATTTATTTTTCACTTTCAAGTGTTACTTTAGCCCTTACTATGCCAAATTGTGCTATGTAATAGATAGCGAAATGAAATAAATTATTTTGTTGTACGAAATTTGTTTCAAGGCGCGCAAATCAACTTTGCGCCAGGCCCCGCTTTTGTTCGGGCCGGCCACACAATGTTCTTCGAATCCACAACTATCATATCAACATTATTTGTCCTATGAGACTAACATCTGGATCCTGATCTGTTTCTTACAAACAGAAAAATAAAACTGAATGCGTTTGAATGGAACCGTTTCTACACTTTTTTTTTTAAAAAAATCAAATAATTAAGGAATAAAAGTAATTTTCTAAACTTTTCAGAACACACAATTTTTTTTTTTAAAAAAATGTCTTTTCAATAACTGGCTCAATAAAAATAACCCTTACGAAATTGTAGTATAAAATCCAAATTCAAGTAAAATACGTTTTAAATTAATCCACCAGTGAGGAAAAGCTTTGAAACCAGATTCGTTAGAAAGAAGATGATAAAGAGAATGCCTGATTATCCTTTAAGTAAATTTCCGTACTCGTTCATATACATTTCAAAGATTCAAGTCTTATAAAAGCTCACTTCGACGATATATTAAAAGCCGCATAATTTTAATTTATTATGCTATTCTGAACAATGCACAAATGTTCGTCATTTCCATTAATTAAAATTTCTAAGTAATACAAGATTCGTTCTGTACATACAGTTTGATATTGCGAATGCTGAGCAATCTCATGTATACAGTATTTGTATACAATATCATTGATGCTAAAATTATTCAATGAATTTCAAGAAATTTTTAAAAATAACAATCCCATTAAAAGAATTTCACTATAGAAAATTAAAGATTCCGTTATGAATGTTTTTGTTGCACTAATTTAACTTCTAATGAAATATATTGCTTTAAAAATTAAATTTCATAACGAAACTCTAAAAGCATGTAAGAGCATTTTCTTATGCCGCAACAATCACGAAACAAAAACGTAAAGGAGGAATTTGGATTTGAAAAAAAATTATTCAATAGTTTAAAAGGATTTTTATCACCGAAAACCAAAATGTAATCTGAAATTATTTGATGAGATTCGAATTAAAAGCATTTCATTTCGAAAAAGTGGAAAGAAAATATGCCTAATTTTCTGTTAGAAAGATATTTATTTATTTATTATTGAACAATCACTTTCTTCTATAAAATACTTACTATAAAAAAACAAGCGTTCTTCTTAGACATTTTAGTGGATAGTGAGTGGATCTAGAAGAGTTAAATTTTATTCATAGATGAAACCATCTGCTTCAAACCGGTAATGTGAAATTACCCAACTACGAAAACTTCGAAAAAATAAAAACATAAACAACCCACGGAAAACTTCGAAAAAATAAAAACATAAACAACCCACGTTCTGTAAGAATTCTCGAAGAATTTCGTTAATTCTTCCTCGCGCAGCACATGTCTTTGATTTACTTTTCTCACTCGTAAAATTGATGCTTATTGAATTCTACTCGCCGTCATTTTTACGTCATACGAAAAGGAATAAAGTAAAGGTAGACGGGAAGCCAGAACAGTCTTCAACACAAAATGCCATAGGATGTGGAAATCATCTGTTGTACTTTTCGTTTTGTCTAGCCTGCTGCTAGAACCAGTTGCAGGAATAGTGGTTAATCCTTGCGCTGTCGCAGATGTTTTCGTCAGCAAATTAGGTGTAACTAAACAAAATGCAGCGAAATGTAAGTGCTCATTTTAAAATTTTCACCTGCGATCTTATCACTTGAATGTTCATTTATTAAAAAGATTTTATATATTATACTATTAAATGTCTTTGAAAGTATGCTGCTTGTACAAAGTTTTGAGAATAATGTATTCTTTCAAAGCCAATTTATAAATCTTGTTTTTTTTTATGTACAAGTGAAGATAAATAAAAAGAAGTGTGGATGCAAGCCTCTCATAACGTCATGATATCTGACGAGGAAGTTTATAGGATTGAACTTGTTCTATGTTTCTTTTCAGCTTTGGATTTTTTTTTCAATTATGACAATTTAGATAGGTGGACGAAGAAAATCTAAATATTCTATAAATTTCTAAAATATAAGATGTCTAAGATATTCGACTTTGAGGCGGGGGGGGGCGAGAATCATCGGGGGAAAATGATACCACTTTAAAAAGAATGTCAATAAAATTTTTAAACAGAATTTCTGTAAAGTACAGTAAAACACCGTATAAACATTTCTCACTTACGCGTCGTTCCGGTTATACGTCGTTTTCTCCTTTCTAAATTTCGCCTCGGTCAGTATTTCTCAGTTCCTATTAAGGGGAGAAACTTTTCCTATAAAGCATTGGAGATAAAGTGATGAAGAAGAATGTTAAGAAGTTATTCCACTTTCTTTTAAAGACCAATGAACTGCATTGAAAAATTCGAACTTATTTTGTTTGTGATAATGCTGAACTTAATATTAACAGCACGTCATGACAATTAATTATTTTTTAATTAAACACCTACCTGCATGCGCATAAAGCGTATAAAATAAGAAATGTATAGTTATAGTACTCAAGATATGGAATAAAGTATGTTAAAGTTCTAACTTTTATGATTAGTTTTAAATTTTTATTGTTTTCAGTATTATACCATAATATCTTTAAAAAAATTATAAATTATTACTTTTTAAATGAATTTGCATTAGTAGCATTAAGTTTGTAATAATAAAAATTGTTTATTAGAATTTCACTTATACTTCGTTTTGCGTCAGTCCATTGAAAGACATACAAACGGTGCTTTACTGAATTCGGTTTTAAAATCAAATTAATAAATGGGGAAAAAATAAAAAAGAAAAGAAGAAAAATCTTTTTGTTACTGAAATATTTTGAAGCAGTTACAGAGAGAATGGTTCTAATCATTTTCATAACTTTAAAAGGGGATTTTTTTTCTTAGTAAAAAATAACTAATAAATGAAAGATCTACTGGAATATTAAATAACTAAAGAAAAATAAATTAATACCCCTCTTTGACACTTTCCAAACGTGGTGTAAACCTGGGAAAAGTGTGAACTGCGAAAAGCCATTTACATAGGGTACAAATGCTCCGGTAGTATGCTCTGGTTCTGGAAACAACGGGAAAACGTTAAATACGGGAGCGTACATGCGAGGTTTTAATGTATGTTAGAAAATAGCATTTATAATTCATTCTTGCAGAGATAAAATTGGAAGCATATAAAAGCACCAAAATCGTAGTTTCTGTTGTAAAGCTACAATATCAGTAAAAACATCTCTGGGTTGTTATGTTAAAAACTAGCCCCCTTTGGCAACCAGCTTGTTCATCGGGAATATTGGTTATGTTAAATTTCAGTTAAAAATATCACGCATAACTTGATATTATCATGATTCCTTCAACAAAGAATTTTTAAATTTTAACAAACAGCCTTATTTTAATAGCCTTACATCTGTTCTGTTCATTGTGTGTATATGAATCTCTGAAATGGAGTCAAGTCACATGAACAACGTAACTGTTGGCGCAAATTGTCGTACGCGATGCTGGAACTTCACTTTACCAGTGGCGTAGATGTAACTTTTGTCAACCGGGACGAAGTTGCAACAAGCCGCCCTTCCTTTACATGCTACATACGGCACATAGAACTAAAAAAAACATCCAGGAATTTTTTTTTCTATCACTAACGTGATTCGTCGTTTGAAGGCTCTCTGCATATACACAGGCGTCCAAAAATAATGCCCAATTTTGAAGATGCTACAAAATTGGAGTTAATATGATACCATGGTTCGCAATCAGTTGCTCAGATTCGTATGATATACTATGGTCGAAACTCACATTTTACAGTGAAGATTCGGTCACAAGAGCAATTAGGGGGGGCACCAGAAAGGGATGAAGGAGAAAATGGAGTTTGACCCATCTTTCTTATTTCACAGAAAACCGATAACGAGATGTAACATTCATCAACGGTTATGTTTGATGTGCATAATATTTACACGCATTTTCGTAACCACAGCAAAAATATTCAAGAAGATATAGAGGTTTTCTTAAAAAAATCCCAAATTTTTCCGCAAGTTTTTTGCCAAATTGTACGAAACTTACAGAATACTTGACAATATGTAAAAAAATATCAGTTTGTGGAAAAACCCTCATCATTTCGCTTCTCTTCGAGTGTACCGAAATTCACCAAGTTTCAATGCCGATATCTTTCTAAATACCCACGGTACTGAACTGGAATTTTTATATAAGTTGCCCTATATATATATCACTCTAAAGTTATGAAAAAAATTATGCTACGTTTCGCACATGCTCAGTAAAAAATTATTTACTTCAAATGCTCATATTTCATGTAGTATTTAAATTTTATAATTCACATTTTAATACAGTGCTTTTTTTACATATTGTCAAGTATTCTGTAAGTTTTGTATAATTTGGTAGAAAACTGCTTGTTATAAGCAAAAAACATGAGGAAAAAATTGGGTTTTTTTAAGAAAACCTTTATATCTTCCCGAATATTTGTGCTGTGTTTACGAAAATGCGTGTAAACATTATGCACATCAAACATAACCATTGATGAAAGTTACATCTCATTATCAGTTTTCCGTGAACAGGATGGGTCAAACTCCATTTTCTCCTTCATCCCTTTCTGGTGACCCCCCTAATTGCCCTCGTGACCGAATCTTCACTGTAAAATGTGAGTTTCGACCATAGTATATCATACGAATCTGAGCAACTGATTGCGAACTATGGTATCATATTAACTCCAATTTTGTAACATCTTCAAAATTGGGAATTATTTTTGGACACCAGTGCAGGTGGTGAAATCACGCGTCCACCACCAGTCTTTCCTTCACATATTGACAATTTACCGACAAAAGACGAAGATTACGAATTAATAACATTATTTATTTTGTCTTTTATGTACACAATGACTGAGCTAGTGCCGCTGCTCTTCTTAGTTATAAAATTGTTTTCCTGCACGTCAGATTTTGCAGCCCCTTTCGAAGTGTCACCCGCAGAGCGGGGGTAGCTTTACCAACCAGCAAGGCAAAAATATGGCGCCCTCCCCCACATATCCAATGTGTTTTTTTTAATTTTATAATACTCGTATTCTAAATATCAAACAAAATTTTGCTTAGAAATATGCATGTTTTACTTGTAAATGGGACTTGATACTACTACGGTGAGAATTTTTAAACTTCAGAAATATTTAAGATTATATAGAGTTCATTGAAGAGAGAGGGACAGCAAAAATAATATATTCAATAAGTTTATTTAAAAAATATATGACTTTATTTCTCAAGTTTATTATACCATTTTTTTCTTCACACTCCCGCTTTGGCGCCATTTAAGACTTTAGCGCCACGGGCAGTTGCCCGGTTTGCCCAGGCCTTGGGCCGCCCCTGGTCACCCGGGACGGACTGTTCCCCCCCCCTTTAGCTTACGCCACTGCTCTTTCCTAATCCTCATGCAAAATGCACAGTTGACTCTAGCATTAAATTAGCATGATGCATTTACGTGTATTATGTGAGCGCATTCAAAAGCTTGTTAACTGGATTGAAACATGCTGATAAAAAAATAAAGAATAGAAAGTGAGTAATCATTCAGCATACTGGATATATTACCTAATGTATTAATTATCTTACTGGGCTTTGTTTATAGATTCCAAAACAACTTTAATGAAATGAATAAGAAATCAAAAATTCATTAAGACATTGCAAAAGAATATTATGAACATATAAACAGATTTTCTTATCCTTCAACTTTTAACAAAGGAAGAAAAACACGCGCTTAAATGTTTGCAGAAACTATGGAAACGGTTTGAATTTCGTTACAACAATGAAAAGAATTGTTGCATATTATGCATAAAAATATTTCTAAAATTTAAAGAAATTTGCAACTAAAAAAGAATTATGGGAAAAAACTATTCCGGAGGTACGAATGGAATTTAAAAAAAAAAAAATGTACGATAACAAAATAAGCATCATTGAAAAGATAATTTTTTGAGTTTTAAGATAGTGTAAAAATCTTTTTTTTTTTCGCAACAATATTTTCGAAAATTATGGCGAAAAGAAGTCAACATTACACTCAATTTTTAATTAATAAAAATCGTAATTAAAATTAAAAAAAAACATTTCGAGGTTCACATCCTCATCATCGAAAATATGTTTTTGCCAAAGCAGTAGCTATGGGTCCAACGGTCTGCCATGTGTAGAGTACCAACAGACATACTGTACTCTACACAGAACGCCGCCCCGTGCCTGTTGCCATTACAGCTACCGAACCGGTTTAATGGACATGGAACGGTATTCTACACAGGGAACCATTCGTTTTCATCATTATTACAGACTAGCTGTTACCCGCTACTTCGTGCGCGAAGAATTTGAATTATTATTTTTTTTAATTCACGAATGTAAATGTTTTGTTGCATTTTTAAAGGGGAAAGTAAAAGTTCTGACGGTTGATAATACTTAATTGGGCGGCTGACAGGAGTATACTGTACATGTATGCTGATATAGTTATGTACATTGTTTATTTATGCTAATACACTTTTGTATATCACGTTATTTGCACAAATGTAAAGGTTGTGTGGGCTGGACACACGCGAACACGCCACATATAGTTAGTTGCCCATGCGAAAAATATGGTTTTTCCAAATGTGCGCCTGCTACTTTCAGTGTATGGCCCTGAGCCTGGCAAATGCTATTTTTATAGGGATTTGTTACCTTTTGAACTGAGATGATAAATCCTTCGGTATTATCGGAAGGCGTGGAATTAAAACCCTCTCGCTTCTCCCTATATCAGTCATAACAGTAGCTTTCATGACGTTTGGACCTAGATGTGTAATTTGTAACCGTGTGCCATTGCGCAGTCTCGGTATATCGAGGTTACGTATTAGTAGTACTGGCACACCGACGTTCAATCTCGGCTTGTCGGAAGGTGCCCCTGAATAATTCTAAGATGCTGAAGAGCTCTACAGAATATTATGTTCCTTGTTAATGCCCATTACCGTATATACAGATGGATATTCTGTAATATCTCACTGTGAAAATTAAACAAAACATCGAGAGAATAATTCGCCAACGTCATTGGATCACTGCGTAACCGCATTAAAAGCTATAAATGCTACGACAACAGGAAACCGGAAGTGTAAAGTCTCCTTTGTTGTTTATGGTCAAAGAAAGCAATATTTTCTTATATTAACTTTAACACTGGCAAAAGCCCGCACGCGAAACAGTAATTTGGCTTGTATTTATTTCTATAAAAATAAAAAGAAAGGGATGATAGTCTTTGCAGCTTAAAATCCCCAAAAGCCCCTCAAATCAATCAATCAATCAAAGAATAAAAAGTATTGTTAGAAATTACGTTAAAAATATATTTTTAAACCTTAATAACAATCACAGAAAACGTGTCATCGCAATTGAATTAATAGCATTAAAAAGATAATTTTCTGGTCTTTAACTGACATAAAATAATTGTTGTCTAATAAATATTTCAGAAGTTATTGGCAAAAAATATCTAAGCATTAGGCTTAAAAGCGGCTAATGTTCGTTATTTAATTAAATATCTTAAGAACTAATTAACTCTGAAAGTTGAAAATAGCACCTTTGACCTAGAAATATGTTCTAGAATGTCGTGTGTAAATTTCATGTCGCTACCATTCACCGTTTAGGAGTTCTTGTGGCCGACTGACCGACAGACAGACAAATACATGTAATTTCTGCCTGATTTTATAGATCTTTATCCAAATCGGTTTGGTAGTTTTGCCGTGAAAGCGTAACAAACAGACAGACAGACACACTTTCACGTTTATTATATTATTAAGGATTAGAAAGAGCAGCGGTATGATCGTTAAGTTACCGAAAGATTGCACAAAATAGATTTCTCCATGATTTTTGTTTTCATAAACGTAAAAAAAAATCATGATGATTAAAAATAAACTGCGTGCGGATTTCAAGCATAGCATAGTTTTGATTGTGCACTTCTAAAATATTTGTACAAAATTATGATAAATTTTACATTTCAAGATTCTGAAGAAGGGGAAAACTCTCATCATATATTTTTATAAATTATTCTTCTCAAAAGCCAAAGCTGGCAAAAGTTCGTAAAATGAACGCAAGGAATAAAAATAAAAGAATTTCATAAACTTTTTTTTATTAAATGCTATTCTATTTTAGGAGCTTAGGCCGTGTTATTGCAGCATAAAAATAATTTATAAAACTGTTCTTTTAAGTAATTCAAACAAATGTTTCAAGAATTAGGTAAAGTAGGTTTTTAATAAATTTGGTCGCATATGATGCAACAGAATGTTTTATGACGCATCTCAATAATTATTTCCAAAGAGCTTTTAGCAGTGACACAAACATGAGATAACGAAGAATTTCTAATGCACGGACACGATAAAGTTAATGCATTGTGTTCGATTACAGCCTTGAGTTCGTTTGTTTCTCTATAATTTCTAGAACAAGAATAATAAAACAGAAGGACATTACAACTGAATGTAAAATTTATTTTACATTCAGTTTCTGCTTAACAATCCTGAGCTATTTAAACCATGCACTGTTAAAATTCGATGTGAAATTATTAAGCCTGCATCATACTGTATGTTGTATTCTTCTGGATATGAAGGTTTTCTCAACATACCAGTGTACTCATTTATTAACTAAGTTATAAAAATAATGGGTAATCTTGTAAATAATTTAAGTCAAATTGACTAAACATATGCTATAAATTAAAAAACGTCAATTAGATTACACTTACTCTAATGACATTAATGAACATGCATGATTCTAATGTAAATGAAAACGATATTATTATAAATTAGACAAACGATACAAAGATATTATATAAATATCTTAGTATCAAATAATAATTGTATGTATAAGAAAGCAAATTAACTCTGTTCATCTAAAAACCATAAAAGTTCACCAAGGGGGGTGAAAGAATTCGAGATTATTGGTAGGGATGTAGTGGAGCCAGAAAGCACCGGAACGCCGTTCCAGTACTTTTTTTACGAGAAATAAATAGGAAAAAATTATGGAAACGTCCTTAAAACAGCGCGTTTTTTGTCACCCAGGTTATAGCGTTCCGGAACTGCTTTTATAGTCCAGTCAACGAAGGCCAAAAATCGACGAACAGAAAAAAAAACTGGTGTAGTTTTGAAATGTGGCACAGTTGTTGGGGATAGTGTCCTAAACAACATACTAAAAGTCCCCGCCCGTGGGGGTTGCGCGGGGGTGTACAGGCGGGTTTAAAGGGAGGCTTTTTGAGTTTTTCTTAAATATTTCGAAACCTATGGGTTCTAGAGAAAAAATTCTCAATTACAAAATTTAACTACATTAAATTCCCTAAAAAAAGTCCTACATATTTATTTCAGCATCAATAGTTTAGAAGATATGGGGAGTTGAAAAAGTGAGTATTTCTGAAATTCCTTATTGTAATGGTAAAATCAATAAAAAATGCCGAAGTAACAACCTTCAGAAGCACCTCATGCCTATATAATAATTTTATAAAGGTAGTATTGTATGTGTTGAGAGTAGTGGTGTCGGTGCGGGGGGGAGACAAATATATTTGATGAACAGTCGTCATCACTTCTTCCCCTCACATCCGTTCCCCTCCACAAGATCATTTCTACTCAGTCGGTTGGCTCTGTAAACACTCCAAATGAGTATATTAAGACAGTATAATCTAAATATACATAAATGTGATGAGTTTAACATAAAAGCTCGCAACATTCCATATTCACAACATCTGTTTTTCATTACCTAGTCATCATATAAACACGAACACTAAGACCCGGTACACACATGCTATTTCTGTCGGAAAAGTCATTAGTATAAAATGCCGGAGAATCGATTAACGAATTGAAGTGCATTGATACGAGATGGGTAGTACACATGCACCCCCCATCGAGCTGCGATGCGAGACAGTCATTACCGAGACATTTGCTGATCACTGCGAAAGTAATAAATGTTTCGGTTTAAGCCGTTAGCGACACTCTTGCTCTTTGGGAGGTATTTTGTGTCCTACCACTAGGTATCAATGTAATTCAAGGGTGGGAATAGTATTTTAATTTCGTTCCCAGACATCAGTGGCCATTTGAAGATGGACACTGGTAGTGAACTGACCGGATGTGGTTGAGAGGACTCACTGTAAAAATGTGTGTGGGGGGGGATTCCAGATTTTACTAGAATGCATAACTCTGGGCAAATACTGGAATAACAGTTTTAGCAGAACAAATGAATACAGACGTTTTCTGTGTGTGTTAGTACTCGTGCGTTATATTAACATTATTTATAGATACACAGTATGAGGCAATGGCTGAAAAGTGTTTATTATGTGAAGATTATGTTGTGACTGATAAGTATGGTGTAGGTGAAAAAGGAATAGATGGGTTAATTAAGTCATGTATTGCAAGAAAAGATGGGAAGCACGAACTATTCAGAGCATAGAAAAAGATTGTTCTTCATGCTTCTTGCAGGAAAAAATACACGAGACCTCAATCAATTACAAGATACCTAAAAATAGCTGTTTTAGATGAACAGCCATTAACATCAAGTTCTACCCCCTGTTTACGTTCATCCCAACTTGAATTTGATTTTAAAAGTATGTGCTTATGTGCTGTCATGGTATCTGTACTAATGGTGCACCTCTAGAAGAAGAGGAGTTCGAACTTGATCGAGAAGTAGAAGAATCGAATGAAATTTAATTACAAACAAGTGTCAAAAGTGTTTATGCATATTTTTATGTAGATATGTATAATTATATATATATAATATTATGTTATAGATATAATATTATAATAGATAGCCGCCAATTTGAAATAAAAACTTTCTTTCTTAAAAATAAAGCTAGCTTTTTCAACCACTTATTGTAATTCTCTCTCTATATTCTAAGCCATTTATCCTAAGAAAAAAATGAAGGACTATTTTTGTAGGAAATTTAATGTAGTTTATTTTAGTAATTGAGTATTTTTCGCTAGAACCCATAGTTTTCGAGATACCTGTACCTCGGCGTAACCCCACCGTCGGGGACTCTATTGTTTAGGGCACTATTCCCCTGCTAACCGTGCCAAATTTCAAACTGCACCATTTATTTTTCTATATTTTTCCCTTCACATTCCCACTAGAATTGATCCTTGTGGAGAGAAACCTGACAATGACTGTTCAAATTTATTTGTGCCCCTGACGCCACCGCTATTCTCAACACGTACAATACTACCTTTATAAAATTATTATATAGGCATGAGGTGCTTCTGAAGGTTGTTACTTCGGCATTTTTTATTGATTTTACCATTACAATAAGGAATTTCAGAAATACTCACTTTTTCAACTCCCCATATCTTCTAAACTATTGATGCTAAAATAAAGATGTAGGACTTTTCTTGTAGTGAATTTAATGTAGTTTATTTTAGTCATTGAGAATTTTTCTCTAGAACCCATAGTTTTCGAGATATTTAAGAAAAACTGAAAAAGGCCCCGCGGGGAGCCCCCGCGGAACCCCCACGGTCGGGGACTTTTAGTATGTTGTTTAGGGCACTAATCCCTACATCTGTGCCAAATTTCAAAACTACACCATTTTTTTTTTTTCTATTTTTCCTTCGTTGCCTGGACTATTAGAGCGTCCCGGCCAGTGGTGTAGTCGCAAAATAAGCAGTGCCGGGAAACTAAAATTAGTGCCGGGACGCTATAACCTGGGTGACAAAAATCGCGCTGTGTTAAGGACGTTTTCATAATTTTGGTCATTTATTTCTCGTAAGAGAAACCAGTGCCGGAGTGACATTCCAGTTCCACTACACCCCTTTTCCCGGCATTGCTTATTTTGCGACTACATTACTGATTACTGGCAACTGTATTAACCCCCCTAACCTACAAATTTAACCCCCTGTTAGGTGATGCATCCTACTTGGGACATTTATTGATATTTCAATCCATATAAGAACGCAAACGACACCTGATACACTTAACTGCGTCCAAGTGATTTGTCTTCCAGAACTTTTGCTACTTTGACTAATTTCAGATTTAAATATCAATTTATGTAATTCGGTGAACGTCGTTGTATGCGAAGGGGTTAGAAGTCTAAACATGAGTCTAAGTTGGTTCATTGTTTTTAGTCTACAAATGCAGCTCATTATTCATTCTAATAAATTGAATATTTAAACAAAAATAATTATAATTATTGCTCAATGATAACAATTCTTTTAACAAGGATTATTGATATGAAGTTTTAAAATTACCATTGGCTTATCTAAGTAACTGAAATCTAATTCAAAAGTTCACTAAATTAAACAATGAAAGAATATCGGTGTTTTTTTCCCATATGCGTACGCCCAGTGGCACTTTCATACATTTTGTTTATTACTTCTCTTTGAATAATGCAGATGTAAAATTCTCATTTAGTAATTACGTACTTTACTTTTATCGACCAAAAAGTTTTTTACAAATGACTTTACTTATGAACTCGTTTTTATATGCTTTAAGGGGTCTGCCTAGCAAAATTTGCAAGTGGGTTCAATACAAAAGCTTTGGGTCCAACGGATAAGAATGGAAACGACTATTTTGGATTATTTCAGGTATTTGTTTATATTATACTTTTTATGAATTTTGCCAAAGCATTCATTAAGGTTCATCAAATAAATTATTCTGTTAAAGAATCTTGATAAAAAATGCGCACTAAAATAAAAATGAAAGTTATTACAAATGAATAGCCCCTCCTTCCCGCCCCATGTTTGAATTTAACATTATACTGTTTACAAAAACATTTGAGAACCAAGAGATTTATATTACGACATTGATTGAAGATTTGAGAATGATTATGAAATTTCATCAAAATGAACATGCGTTGAGGCTTTCTTTCGTTTCTTTATTTTAACCGAAACAAACCACACATTAATTGGAAAAAATATGCGGCTTCAAATTAGATAAAAGCTACAAAAATTCTCAAAAAAATTCAGTTGGAAATATTAGTTTTCAAAGTTTTATTACGATATACAGTGGTAAGTTAATTAGAAAGTTTTAAATTCGAATTCGTCGGAAATTCGATTTTTTCCTCTGGTCCCTTGAATTTCCTATTAGTTTGATGTTAAAATGTTTTCTACTAGAGACCTTCGGCGACGAGCTTGTTCGCCGGGAAAATAATTCCGATTAATCTCTTAGGCATAACTTGATATTCATGGTTAACTCAAGAAAGTAATTTTAAACTTCAAATTGTGATAGACCTTTAACCCGCGCTCTTTAGTAGCCTTGCACCTGTTCTGTTCGTTGTCTACAAGAACTTACCAAACGGAATCAAGAAATTGCCGTTCATGTAACATCTAATTGCATGTTGTCGGCGCTAAACAAATATACGCGATTTCAACATTAAAATGGCGCGACACATTTTACGTCTAGTGTCATGATAAATGGATTAAAACAAACTGATAAAAAGAATTAAAATATAGCTACTATAATCGTTCAGTTTACTGGATACATTTCCTAATAAATTTACTATCTTAGAGGACTTTGATTACAGATTTCACAGAAAAATGAATGAAACAAAAAACGAAAGTAAATTTCATTAGGATATTACACTATCTTTCCAGAATGGAAGATAAACATGTAATAAAATATTTGTTTAAATAATGAAAACGTTTTCAATTTCATTGCAACAATGAAAATTATTGCTATAAATTATGCCTAAAAATATTTTTAAAAATTTATTAAAATTAGAGAAAAATTGTTAACAACTTAATTGACATCATTGAAAAGATATTTTTTGAGTTTTCAGACGGTATAAAAATCATTTTTGTGTTATAATAATTTCGGAAGTTATCGCAAAAAAAAATTTAAAAAAAACGACTCCAAGGTGCACATCCTCACCCTCTAAAGTATGTTTGTGCCTCATTTCGTAGCTCTAGGTGCAGCGGTTTGCCATGTAGAGCGCCAACAAACACACATTCTCGTCTATTACTTGTATTAGTAGAGATAATTAGAATTTATTTTGGTTAATTAGAACTCGTGACTAAAAACTGTTAAAAATTGTTTTTATTTCTGAAATGTTTTTTTATTGCGTCCTCAGTGATCGTAAGTGAATAGTTTTGTAAAACTCTCAATTCACACGAGGAATTTTCTACTGTATACAGCACTCGATCAAAAAAAGGAATCAAATATTTCTCACTTTTTGAAACATTTTGGTCACGTTAGATGTGAATTGTTCTTTTTGTTTATTTTGAAGCTTTACTGTACGATTTTTATATTCAGAATTACTGTTTATTTTTAAAACCACTTACTTATAAATTGAAATTATTTTTTAAATTATTACAATTTTTTTATTATAATTATTTTCTCTTTATTTATAAAAATTGCTTAAAGTTTATTGATTAATTAATTATTTTTTTATTAAAACCGTTAAATATTAAAAGTGAATCTTTATTGTCATTTTTCTCTGACAGAATTCATTTACAGACTCAGTTATAATTCGAAAGATTTTGAAGAATTTACATTTTTTCTAAAAATGTTCAAATCCAAGGCATACTTCAATGATTACACTTACTAAAGACACAAATGCCTCCCTTAATTTTGTAAATAATACATTAATATTTCATTATAAGCAATAAAAGGGTTGTGTTGTCATTTTCAGAAATCAGTAAAATAAATGATTATTTATTTGCAGATAAATGACAACTACTGCAAAAAAGGCACGAAGAAGAGTTGCGGAGTAAGTTGCACAGGTACTGATTGACTTTGACTGGTTGTTTTTATTTATTTAGCATTGAAATAAAACTGGAAATACAAAGATTATTGGTTTTCTTTGCAGAGCTTGTCTCCGACGATATACTTCCTAGCGCAACGTGTGCTTTAAACATATATAACAAAGAGGGAGGATTTAGCAACTGGTAATGTATACAATTTCTCACTCATTATTCGATTGTAATTTTCTAATCCAAGTTAATTCTAACTGTCCACTCTTATTAATCCATCTAATTCTACTATCATATGCGTTCAAACACACTAAAAGAAATTCATAGTAAAATTGTAGAATGAATATAATCACAATTTATACAAAGACAACAGATAATTCAGCATTTAAAATGACAGAACAAAATTTTTTTAAAGAAAAAAATCTGTTTTCTTTTACACGAAATAACACAGCTGTACTGTTAATTGGGCATATATACGCAATCGGGAATCATTTTGTGGATATCAGGTTTCACTATTGAAAACTGTATCTAAGTCTATACTTGCTATGCACTCCGTTTTACAACAAATTACTTATAATGCAATTATAAATTATGGAACAATGCAGCATTTGATTTTTTTTCCCTGAAGAGCCGACTTCAGGGTATTCGGCGCCCTGTGCGAAATTATTGTACACCCCCTTACATAAGCTAAAAGATTTAACTATAATTATTAACCATTGGCTTATTAGATTATCATTCCATTGGCTTTCCTTTCTATTGTGTTCCAGTCGGCAGCCATATAACGCGCGAGAATTTTCAAATTTATGATTAGGAATTGGCGCCCCTACATGCTCAGCCCTAGAGCTGGCCCTGTTTTGCTGTAATGTTTTACGAAAACATCTGTGCTTCAAAATGTGAGCATTAGAGTTGGTTCCTCATGCCATAACTTCGAGCATGCGCAAGACAAACCGAGAGCCGACTTTAAAGCGCCTTATTTTAGATTTTGTTCCTTCTCTTCAAATGTGAATATACATCATTTTGTATGTTCATTTATTTCATGTTTTTCCTTTAATAAACATTTCATTTTAATTTAATTAGTTTTTGAATCCCATGCGAATAAAATGCTTTAGAGTAAATGAAAACCTGTTCTAAAACATTTTAACAACAGTAAACTATACATATAATAAATTCTTTGTATCCGCGCCTAACCAAATCTAATTACTGTTCCTTTTACTATCTAAGCTTGAGCTTCAATGCTGATGAGCACCGCGAGTCTCTTAAAAATACGGAGTACGCACTTTTTTCGGGAACTCCCCGTTTCGAAAGTTACGTAAAAGCCAAAATGCAGATTGCAGCGTTCTGTTCCTTATGGCTTAAAGTTTCTCTGTGATCAGCGCCGCTTTGCACGAAATATTTCCACAACGATCATGTAGTGGAATCATTTAAAAATTCTTCTAAATATAAATAAATTAATCATCTATCTATTTACGTATTAATTCAAGACAATAATTTTAAAAAATGGGATGTTAACGACTGCAGTCTTCTTTGAAATGCCTACTCTACAAATCTTACATACATATTTACAAGGAGTTCGCTCTTCAACAGCTAATTTCTAAACCGTTAGAGATAGCCATTTATTTACAATTGGAAAGAATATTTTACTAAATATGACTAACAGGGCCGGGAAATTGTATAAAAATTTAGACTTCGTAACTTTTTCAGAAATACATTTATTGACTCAAACGACAAAAAATATAATTCTTTATGTCGGGAAAAACAATTTTCCAACTGGAAGTATATTCCTATCTCCAACGGTTTAGAAATTAGCTATTAAAGTGGGCACCCTGTATATTGAAAATTCAGAAAACAATTCAATCAAAAATTTAAAGATGTATGTATATTATAATCCTTATCTAAAAGAATTTATTTCTTTACTCGTACGCAATACCTAGCAGAGCCAATGTTTCAGGTAGTAAAGAGAAAAAAAATTGAAGTCATGAATATGTAAAAGTCCGAGTATCTTCTGACTAAAGCAGCTCCTTTGAAGCAGAATCTCGGAAATTACCCTATCAGGAAATTAAAAATTCAGTGATGCAACTCTACAAAAAAAAAGTGATCTAATTTAAGAAAATATTCACTCGGTTTCTATCTGAATAAAACTACTAAGCAAAAAAGAAAAGTGAAACTACAGAAAAATAAAAAAGATAAAGAAAAAATTTCAAAACAATTGAATATAGAATATCAGGCAAAATCTGTAAAACATTTATAGAGGAAACTGTAATTTTTCATCAAAAGCGAAATTAATTTCTATAAGAGATTACTTACGAAATATTATATTTTTCAATTATTCAAAACTAAAGCAGTACTATTTGAAGATACTGGACAAAATATAAATAGCAAATATCGCAACAATATATATTTGTGAAAGGAATATTTTATAAAACTTTATTTTTGCCTTGATCCTAAAATAATTAAAATGTTTGCAATATAGTAAAAAATATTACTGACTTCTTTTCTGACATTCCAAGCATAAAACAGTTTAACTGCTGCAATTTTCATTCTATCATTCTTTACGTGCTATATAAAGGCAATTATTGATACGGATCGTTTTGAACATAAATAACTGACGTACTATCAATAAAGATTGAAAATGTAAAATAAAAATTTTATTATAAAACTTTATTATATAAATGAATAGTTTATGTTTACAAATGTCCACTCAATGCGTTTTTATCTCGAACTGATGTTCAACAATTCACAAGAACATAAAAGGAAAATTTAGATTCATTATAAATTAAAAGTCAGCTATTAAGTTTATTTCTTCTGGCACAAAATCTAATTCAAAACTGGGATGTTTTTAATGTTAACTATTTTCTGTAGCGCTTAAATAGATTGAATGCGGAATTTAAAAATGATACACATACCCTTACAATTTTTTTTCCCAAGTTTAGTCAAATGAAGAATCGTAATTCTACGTCAAAGTTCTTTCATAATTAGATTCATAAACATTAAAGTCTTTTGCTTCAGACGAAAATTTAAATCTATTAAATTCTTCGACATGAATTTGTCTGGATCTGATTTTCTCAATTAATAAGATACTATCGATTGTTTAATCGGAAGTACTTTATACAAGACCTCCCTACCACACTATAGATATAAGAATTATTAAAAAACGGCAATAATACAATTAAGAAAAGGAAAACTAAAAAAGTTTTAGATTCAAAAAGAATAATATAATCGTGAGGAGAAGAGTGTATAATTTCACAGCAAATAATCTTTTGTCCTTTTCGACATAATTGTTCTGTATTTGACAAACTGTTCTTTTCATGTAATGAATTTTTATATAAACAGCTTTCCCATTTTATAAACAACGCTGAATTTCCAAGTATACATTACGAATTCATCGACTTGTTTATACAGCAGGATTTTTAAATGATTTTATCAGATCAACATGTCATTTTAGTTCAGCCTTTTATACTATTTCTAGTGAGTTATTTTTACCATTCAAAAACATCATTTCTGAGTAAAATAATACAGCTAGTACATGCTTCTTTCATACCTAGAAATATATTAAAGAATATTTTATTTTTTTATTTTTACTCAAATGTAATAATGAGAAGAATAATACAAGCTCTTCCAGATTTACTAACTGTATTTATCACTTTTATTACAGGCCAGCTTGGAAGAATAACTGTCAAAACTTAGATCCAAACAGATTTATCAATAATTGTAATATAAAGCCAAAATGAATAAACTTTTATTTAATAATTTTCAAAGATTCCATTACATTATTTCAACGAAGAAAAGAATAACAGCCTGCTGCTGAATACATATTATTACCATAAAAAAACAAATATTACTGAATAAAACTTCCCGAACTCAGTTCTTAAAGATCCTTGTTAATATGACATTGTACAATTTTATTAAAATTCCACTTTGTTCTTATAATGGAGAACTATATTTATTTCACAACGATGCTTTATGAAGACTTGTCTTCATTAATTTTATCTTAATATAAAAAAGAGTAGATGTAATGTGCTGTTTGATAGTCCCTGTAGAATTTAACATATAGCATTTCAGTTAATGCGCTTTTTATTTATAAATGATTTAGTATTTTTTTATTTGTCATAAAATTTGATGTGATTATGACAGATGAAACAAATACAAGAGCAATTGAAAGATCATTAACGAAATGACATTTATATAAAGCAGAGTTAGCAATTTTAAAACACCATATTATAACAAAACTTGATGGTCTAATACTCTTGAAAGATGACCTGACGATAATTTTCTTAATTATTTTTGCCTTTTTATTAAATAAAAATATGTAGTTATATAAGAGAATTTTTTTGAAAATTTCATATGCTCTAAAAGAACTGTTATACCTAAATTTTTAACATGCATATGTAATATGAGTGAATGACATTAGAATTAAGTTATATCCACAGTAAAAAAAACTTGTAATCAAATTCCCTGGCAATGGAATTCCCACATAATGGCATATCTAGGGCAGTGGCATAGCTAAAGGCGGACAGCAAAACCAGGCTTGCAGGAAAACAATAAGACAGGTAAGAAGAGCACCAGCACTAGCTCAATCATTGCACACTTAAAAATACCATAATTAATTCACAATTTTTGCCTTTTGTTTGTAAATTGCCAATATGTGAAAGCAAGATGTACGATTTCACAACCTATCTGCGGAGATCAAGGGCGTAAAACGACAAATTACATTACTAACAAAAGGGATTTTTTGGCAGGCATTTAATTTTTTTCTTTTGAGGTATATGTGCCCTATGTAACTTGTAAAGGAAGGGTGGCATGTTGTCAGTTCGCCCCGGGTATATAAGTTGCAGCTACATCAATGAGCTAGGGATGTGGAAGGGGGTATATACGTTCCAAGCACCAGAGTAGGAAGACAATCATGAAAGTAATATTTTTATGTATATTTCACGTTTTTAACTGTAGAAGTTGATGAATGAGATTAGATGTGGGGGAGGGCAAAAAACAAATGCTATATGCCTCGGGCACGATCTGAAACATGCAATTGAATGGGTAAAAAAATTCTTGGATATTTTACAAAATGTTCAATTATATTACAAAGTAATATCTGGTGTCAGGGTAAATATCTATTGTCTAAAATATCTTGTGCTAATTGTAAGTCAGACAGACAGCACCAAAATAAGCATATTCTGTAATGGAATGTAGGTCCAGAAATGGCATGCTGAAATGAACATGGACTCACTAGCATGCACTTTAAGTATAGAACAAACAAAATTATGTATAGAGCAAACAAAATATCTTGTAGAATGAAGCTGTATGTATGACCATTCAATTGGCAGGATGGATCGTCTTACTAAGTAGTTTTGAAGCATGTCAGCCCAAATATTAATGGAGAACCTTTCCATGTAGCTTATCCTGCTTTCAAAGGTGAGAACTGTGAGTATAAAACATATTTTTGAATTGAAAATGGAACCTCATCAGTGGCAGATTCATCATTTCCTCTTCTACCTCAAACCGTCATTTCTAATCTTCCATAACCAAATCTGCTTATTTTGGTCTCCTCTGCCTGCTTTTAAATGTGTGCAGGATAATTTAGATTCGCCAAGTATATAAAATTTCAGTTTTAAATTTGTGCAGGATATTTTAGATTCAACTAGTATATAAAATTTCTATATACAGTTTATATTTCTAAGTCATTATGGAATAAGTTTTAACCATTAATACCACAAACAAAACAAATAATGCATTCAAGAAAACATAAAAACAATATTTTATTGAGATCTTAATAAATGTAACTTCTAACAAGAAATAAACTCTGTACAATTAACATATGAGACCACATATAATATTTGTACATATTGCATAATTAAAAGGCACTGCTATGTAAGAGACATCTGAAATGCAATAAAGGCTTTTGTGAGCATACATAACTAGAAAAATAAAACAAATCCTTTCTGTGAAGGATTTCCATTTAACAGTAAGTGAAAATTTCATTTTACATTTTATTTATTTATGAGATTCCTCAGCAAATTTCTCCAAAAAAATGCTATGTCTTAGTGACCCAAATCATAACAAATTTACTTCATTTGGTTGTTACATCATTATTATTTTAAATTATAATCCCTTGAATTTAAATTACCACATTTATAATACTAATCATAAAGGCATTCCTTACAGTTATAGATTGGTTCGGAAAGAAAGGGATAAAAATTAGAAATTAAAATCGTTTCTAACAAATGGAGTCAATTCACAGGTCGAACGCAAATTGTTTCACACTGTGCTGTAATGTCGCGCCCTTTTTCCTCCTGCAAGATATGCAAGGATTCCAAAATTAAATTACCAAAGTGCATTTGACTTTAATGCATGAGTTTGAATTGACTTCATTAGAAAAAAAATTACAAAAATTCCAAGTTGCTTGATCAAGATTTTTGATCAAAAATAAAGAAGATCATTTAGATCATAAATCAAAGAAAGAATATAAATAAAAAAAGCAATATACATCTGTCAAGCAAAAAAGTTAGCATTTGCTCAAAGAAATAACAAATGCATTAAAAAATAGGCTTCCTATTTAATTTTTTTTTCTGAGGATGAATGAAAGTATTCAAATTGCAATACGGCATGATTATAAAAAATTGCAAAAAGGTTTTTAAGATGGATTAGAGTGCAAATCTCATTGTATACTTTATCAGAGTACAAAATTGGTCAGAAAATGAATTTTTTAAATTTGATTTAAAGTTACACAATATAACTTACATGTAATTTTCAAGGAAAAAGTGTTTTATGAAAATTTATACTAAGCTAATGTTTGTCTAGAATTTCATATAAAGCAAACTTCTAATTTCTTTAATCAGTAAAATATCCATTTACTTAAATTATTATATTTATCTATAGTTATAGCTATGTTCAAAACAGTGAGACTAATTTCTCATTATGAAGCATACTCTCTTAATCAATTCTATCTACAAGTTATATCTAGAGTATTCATAAAATATAAAATATTCATGTCAGAGAGACAGAAAATCTAGTCCTGAAAATGCATTTCAAAAGTAATAATGAAAATAATTTATTATAGTCATTGGAAATATTGTGCATTTTGGCACTAACACTTATGAAAAAAGTTACACAATTCTGGAAGTAGTAAATATATGTTGGCTATCTAAAAAGTTGCTTTATTGTACAGAAAAATTATTATTTAACCATACTTACTTAATTTATTTTAGAAATATGTACAAAAGACTCTACACCCATAAATTGCTATACAAAATGCATTTCTACAGGAAAACATTACAATATTTTAGAATAGTCG
>BGPR01002507.1:108744-121024 GCA_013235015.1 Araneus ventricosus | reverse complement strand
TTGAAACTATCATTTATAGAAACACTAAGTAAAGATCGTTACTAAACTTGTACTGTTTTTATATTCTGAATCATAAAAAATTATAATAATAATTTGAAAGATAATGATTTATGCTTATTCTTTCATTTAGAGATTTCTCATACACAAAATAGGTACTTTTCCATTAGAATGGAACTAGTCAATGCCAAGCTGAAACATTGATGCCAATTATTGCCAAACATAACATTGACATAGGTACTGAAAAGACCAAGCCAAGTTTGGCACCAAAGTTGCTGACCCAAGCGCTGGTTCCAAGCTAACAGAAAAGTACCAAAAAATATACCAAATTTACAAGATAAACTGGAAAATCAAAATATAATTGAACTAAAAAAATATCTAAATTTGCTTCATCTATAAAAATTAACAAGATTTATTTATGGTGATCCAAATGAATCTAGATGCCTAATGTTATTATTCAAAGGGTGTTCATGAACAAGTTCGCAAATATGTCAGAAGATATTGCAAATATGTGACACATGATTGTAAGAACATGATCTGATTGTTTAGTAACTTACCAATTTTTAAGTCTTGAAAAATATGGAATTATGTTCATAACTTCAGAGGTTTAATGAAATTTGTAATGGATGACATCTTCTCAATATAATTAATTTGACAATACAGCATTGCTATATTGATCAGTATATTCTCTGGGTAATAACAAGTTTCAGTTATATAATAATTTTTAAAAATTGGATTTAATTGACATTTAGACAATGAATATTTAATCTAACCAAAATTATTGACTAAATTTTCACAAATTTATTTCATCAGAAAGTCGAACAGGATAAATGTTTGATCAAAAATATTTAATTTGAAACAGTCATAGAGATCAATGTTGTTTCTTTTAAGACTCTATTATTCAGATTCTACAATTATGTTTCCCACAAAAAAAATGGAACTAATAAAGAAAACACACACAAAAAAAGTGTGCTCTTAATACAAATACTTTTAAAAACTTCCATCTTTTACTACATCTTAAAAGAAGTGAAATACATATTGCTTAAATTGAGTTATCACTCAAAACCATTTTCGAAAACTGTTATTCATTAATACATCAACTAAATGATCAATAGGTTTTACAATGAATGGTATACTTCCTAAACCAATGGCAACTGTTGTCCATTTTCTAGTTGTGGAAGGTAACTTAGTGCGTTTCTTGAGCAGATACATGGAAGCAGCACAGAGTCGATTGATTGTAAAACCAGGTATTGCTACTGAGGCAAGTGTCTGCCACACTAGAGTATCAATGGCAGAGGTCATGAGCTTTTTATTTCTTTCTGAATCATTCTTATCCAGTAACTGAAACAAAATAGATATGGTTGAAAAACAAAAAATATATACATAAAATTATTACTGTAAAATCAAAGCTGGTTGCTAAGAAACAGAGTTTCATGTTAAATAAGCATACTGAAACAATACTATTGTGTATATAGTTTCTAAAAAGAAGTTGAGAGTTAAGATTTAAGAAAACATTCATAAATAGCCCTATTGTTTTTTAACATAATACCTATACATGATAATTCAACATGCATACTATCAATTAAAACATCATACACTTTTTTTTATTTTCTCAATTATCAATATTATTTCTATCTGCAAGACACATACAAGGTGTCTGAGAATTACTGGACACAGAAGGATGCACCAAAATATCTGTGCTATTATAATTTAGTAATGAATATTAATACATTTCAATCAGGGTTGCGGCGATTTAAATCAGTTGATTAAAATCACTGATTTAAATCACTTTATTTTAAATAACAAGTTAACTTGTTTTAATGAAATAAAATTGTTAATGTATCTTTAAATAGTGATTTTAAAATAATTTTAAATGTATATTTAAGGAAAATATATAAATCATAAATATTTCATTTAATTGATGTAACTAGAGTGCTTTCCATATCTTTATTTTTGAGAACACGAGCACATAAGATTTTAAATAAAACTCTAATGAGCAACACAATAAAACGCAAAGTATGAGATGCTCCTTTTTTATAAAATAAATATTGTGAAAGGATCATGTTCACAAAGAAAGAACATAGTAAAATGCATTGAGTTTCATTTTAATATTGGAGAAAACTAAATAGTGTTAGAGAAAACAAAGTTTTTATATTGCAATAATGTTCAAATGCAAGATAATTAAGTAATACATACAAATGTTCCAAAAGAAATACAAACATCTACATAGCACAATTTAAACTATGATCTATAATTTTGAAAGGCAATGTTTGTGTGTGCGATGTCCAGACAAATCTATCACACTTATAGTCATGAAATTTGGCACACAGCTGATGGTGACTCAATGCAAATCGAAGCCTTAAAAATTTAATCTAGAAAAATTTTTAATTAATGTTTTGTTTTGTCTGCGTGATTTTTTGCACCAATTTCTCAATAGCATGTTTTTGGATAATTGTACGAAAAAATAGATACACTATCGGAAAGGGAAAACGATTTCTGTTCTTATGAAGTTTGTTTCTTACGTCTAACGTAATTTACTGAATTTTGAGAAATTTTTGTAAAATAGTCACTTTTATGTTTCTTTTCCATTTGCATTTCTTAAAATTCTCACTTAAATAAATATTAAACTTTATTTATTATAAATAACAAGCGCATAGAATGGTTGATGTTTAAATTATATATAAAAAACACATTTTTGAGTCCAGGTTAGAAAAAGTTACTTCAGAAAATTTCAGTGACTTGTCACCTAGTTACTGGTTTCTTTAATTTTTTATGCTTAGTAAGAAGTAGTCTATTCTCAAGGTCAAGGTGAAATAAACCCTAATCCAAATACTTGAAAGGGGAGAGGAGAAGAGTTTGCTATTTAGTTCTTGCAAGATTGCAACATTTCTAAGACATCCTTTGTCTATTGTCCAATAAAGGGTAGAGAAGGATAATTCTTATTTTTGAAAAGGGGGGAACATGATTTTCAGTCCTTTGGTGCAATTCATGTAAAAGAGAGCCTGCTTCTCACTTGTGCAAAATTTGCTTGACCAGAAGAGCTATATCTAAAAATTTTATATATTCTAACATACAATAATATAGTCAGGAAATGTAATTTTTATTATATTCTTCCTTAATAAAATTGTTCTTATATTTCAAAAGTATATTATTCTTTATATTTAGTTCACAAATATTTTTTAAATAGTTGTTACATGTTTGAAATAATTCATTTTTTTTTTTTAAAGAAAGTAGAGCTTAATGACTGGTATGTTGTTATATATATATACACTATATGCCCAAAAGTATCCGGACACTTGTAGATTTTCACATTTTTTAGAATTTCTCCGGAATGGTTTAACCGACTGCCTTTAAACTTCGGATATGTAAAGAATAGACAATAACTCACATTTTACATTGAAGATTCGGTCCCGAGGGTAATTAGGGGGCCGTCTACAAACTGATGAAGACAAAAACGTTTTTGGCCCACCCCGCTTCACAGAATACTAATAACAAGATGAAACTTACAGAAATGGTAATGTTTAATGTGCATAATATTTACAGGAAATTTTGTAAACTCAGCGTAAATATTTGAGAAGATATAAAGCTTTTCCTAAAAAATCTCAAATTTTCCCACCTGTTTTTTGCTTATAACATGCAGAGTTTTCTGTTATATTATACGCAACTTACAGAAAAGATGACAATATGTTAGAGAAGCATTTGTGTAAAAGTTTGGAAAGAATTGTTGAATGTTACAGGAATTATGAGCAATTTTAGTAAATAGTGTTTTATTGCGCATGCGCGAAACATAGTGTAATTTTTCTTTCACAACTTTAAAGCCAGATATATAGGACAACTTATATAAAAAAATTCAGTTCAATATCATTAGTATTCAGAAAGATATCGGCATTACAACGAGCAGAATTTTAGCTCCTGTCGAAGAGAAGCTAAAAGATGAGGGGTTGTACACAAATTGATATTTTTTTAACTTATATTTTTAAATAGTTATATTGAATTGTATAGCGGTTAGAATTTGCTGCATACCCATGAACACTTATCAATTACGAGCATAACTTAAATTCCAGCTAATTAGGCACTATAAATAACAAACATTTTATTACTTTAATTATATTATTTACATGATTATTAACAAGTTGCATATTACAATTTTACGGCCAAACGATATTTTTAAATATATTTATTTTATGGCGAAACGATTTTTTATCTAATTAATTTCTTTTCTTAAAATATTTTAATAATTATATATATTTTTTTATTCGTTACAAATATTAGATGTGTTCATGGGTATTCAGCAAATTCTAACAACTATACAATTCAATATAACTATTTAAAGATACAAGTTTAAAAAATATCAATTTGTGTACAACCCCTCATCTTTTAGCTGCTCTTCGACAGGAGCTAAAATTCTGCTCGTTGTAATGCCGATATCTTCCTGAATACTAATGATATTGAACTGAATTTTTTATATAAGTTGCCCTATATGTCTGACTTTAAAGTTGTGAAAGAAAAATTACACTATGTTTCGCGCATGCGCAGTAAAACACTATTTACTAAAATTGCTCATAATTCCAGTAACATTCAACAATTCTTTCCAAACTTTTACACAAATGCTTCTCTAACATATTTTCATCTTTTCTGTAAGTTTCGTATAATATAACAGAAAACTCTGCATGTTATAAGCAAAAAACAGGTGGGAAAATTTGAGATTTTTTAGGAAAAGCTTTATATCTTCCCAAATATTTGTGCTGAGTTTACAAAAATTCTTGTAAATATTATCCACATTAAACATTACCATTTCTGAAAGTTTCATCTTGTTATCAGTATTCTGTGAAGCGGGGTGGGCCAAAAACGCTTTCGTCTTCATCAGTTTGTAGACGGCCCCCTAATTGCCCTCATGACCGAATCTTCAATGTAAAATGTGAGTTATTGTCTATTCTTTACATGTCCGAAGTTTAAAGGCAGTCGGTTAAACCATTCCGGAGAAATTCTAAAAAATGTGAAAATCTGCAAGTGTCCGGATACTTTTGGGCATATAGTGTATATATATATATAATTCTATGACTGTATGCCTCATTCTCTAATATACAAAAATTAAATATATATATATATATATAATTTTAAAAAAATCATTAAAATAAAAAAAATCTTGATTTAAATCAAAAAAATCCGATTTAAATCAAATAAATCGATTTTTTTTGAAAAAAATCAAAAAAATCAACAACCCTGATTTCAATATGATATCCCTCGGATGCTCACAGTGCAATACACAACTGACTAACAATACGACCTGCCCCACACACACACCTAAGACCACAGCAGTCCTTTACCGGTTTGAATGGGAAGTTGTAGATGGTGCTATCAACACTCATACGAGGCGCCACAGCCCCGCAACAGAAGATGAAGCCCCAACAACTCTAAGCAAGATAACTACCTCACCCATTTTCAACTTCACTTTTTGGCTAGCATCTGAATAGCTATGGAATTAATTGATAATACTATATTCTGGGAGTAACAATTATTCAAAAGAAAAATTTGGAAAGAGTATTAGGAATGTATGACACAGAAAATAATCACTCTATATAATTCCTTTTTCTACATAATTTTATTTGTCCAATAATTCTTGGACATCCAGTAAATAAAGTCCTGCAACTAATTTGAATATTAAATTCATATATGAGCAAGTAAATTAATATGCCATAATTTGAAATCTACAACAAAATTTGAAAATGTAAATTACCTAATGAAAAAATATTTAAAAAAGCTTCAGTTTCATAAATTTTTTACAAGAGATTAAATAAATTTAATGTTTCCAAATTTTTCATAATAAACTAAAGTTAAGCATTAAAAATTAAAGAAAAAATAATAATTTTAAATTTTATAACAAGATATAAGATCCGAGTCCGAAATACAGTCTATGAAGCATTCATTTAGGTAAAACATTAATTCCACATTTACTATCAATTTAAGAACCTAACCAATTTCAAATATTGCAATATTAAACTTTTGAAAATCATCCCTATCGTTAAAAAATCTCAGGTATTGTGCTCATAGAGGTGACACGACTGACTCTACTATGCTGTGCTCATAGAGAAGATTCTACATTCTGATAGTTTCTTTATGTTTTGGTAAACTAAGAATACTTTTATCTTATAATTTTAAATAATAAAAAGTAAGAAAAAATAGTTTTAAAACAAAATGTCTAAAAAAATAACCCCATGAAAGTAATTATGCATTAGAGATTATATCTATATATTAATAAGTGATTAATGCATTAATGTAGGTAATCTTATAATATTACCTTATCTCTTTTCTTCACTTTATCAGCAGTATCAGCAAAAACATAACTAAATGCTACTACATAGCTGGCTCTAACTGCATTTACATGGACTAAAGCTCTAAAAGATTCTCCAACTTCATTTGCATAACCTATAATATATAAAAATTATGCCCTTTAATTTAAATATTAATAATTCAATGATAAAATATTTGTTTTTATCCATAATAAATATCTGGTATTAAATTATGCTAGAAAACCCCATTAGTTCTCAGTAAACTTGATAATATAAAATTGAAATCTCAAATGTAAAATATTTTGGGATACACATTTAATTTTTTGTTTATCCCAAAATTTTCAGTATACGTAAAAAATACTTGGTCACTGAAATTCAAACTATTGGAACATTATTTATCATGAAAAATTGTCCAGGATATTGTGTATAAAATTCATACATTTATTAGAATAATGGATACAAAACAAACAAATTAAATATTTTACATGCATCACATGTGTATTCTGCATAGTAATAAAGATTTGTTTAAGAGAAATATCAAACGAATTTGTTTAAAGTATTCATATGATAGTAAAAATCAAAGTACATGGTGAAAAAAAATTTTTTTTTCAAACAAACATAAGTTTATTTGGCAATTTTTTTAAACAAAATTTTCATAAATATTTCTTTTTATAATCTCAACTTTGCCTTTAAATTATCGTTTCAAACAATCATATAAATAAATATAACATATTTTTCCTCAAGCGAAGCCATATATTATACACCGCTTACTACGAAAAGGAAAACAAATTTTACGATAAACGACTAGTTGAATGCACTCAACCATCCAGTGAAACATATTTAGAAATTAAAAAGTTTTTTAAAACTAACCTAGCAATCTAACCGGTGTATCTCGGTAAATATCAATCTCTGGTTTATTTTCCATAGTTTTCACCTTAGCAACCTTGGCGTCCTTAGCGGAATTTACACGAAAAGGCGAAAGCTGACGGAAGTGACGTAGTGAATGTATACACTAACTGGCGAGTTGGCGAGGAACTTGTTTGGCTCGAAAGCTGAGGGTCGAGCGCGCCAATTCTGATAAACGTGAATGTGAGCCATTTTTTTTGTTGCGAGTGAGTGCTGTTGAAACATGTTGTGTATTGTAATCTCAGTGTGTGTGTGATTTTTTATATGTGAATTTTATCTTTTATCACATACAAAAATGAAGGTTTTAGTTCTTGGAGATTTTATAATTAAATATTTAAGTGAATTATTGAGTCAGAGCGAGATTGAAGTCAGAAGTTTTTCTCGGATTCGAATCGAAGGGCTATCTTTGAGTTTAAACTCGTGTGATATTATATTGATTCATGTTGGCACAAACAGTTCCACTGAGGATTTAAGTGGAATCGTTCAAAATTTTGATTGTCTTTTTGACACTATTCTCGCCTTGAATCTGAAACTCGAGGTGTTGATTTCCGGAGTAATTTCTCGGTTGCCAAATCGTTTTCGCCACGACTTTGGAGTTAATGACACTTTTTGGCTTGAATATAATAAAGAGATTGAGGTTATTAATTCAGAATTGAAAAAGCTGTCTGTATCTCGATGATATATTTTTTTAAAGCCTAATTCTGGATGTTGGAGAGGATGTTTTGGTAAAGATGGATTACATCTTAATTTCAAAAGTCAACTTCAAAATGATTTTCTTAAACAGTTAGCATCTTCAGAGGTAAGTACTTCATATTCTCCTTTCTTGAATGTGAAAGCTGTAGCTTCTATTTACAACTCAAAAATTTATTTTATTCTCATCTATAGAAGTGCATGTATCTGTATTCAATTATTAAAGGAAGACATTATGACAGATGATGATCAAAGTACATTTGAAGCTTTCAATGCTGTATTTGGTCCCAGTATTAGACATTTACTATGTAAATGGCATGTCTTATGTTCTTGGAGTAGGCAGTTGCATGCTAAAGCATCCGATAAACAACTTGTTAAAGAAATGAATTTGAGATTAAGAGAGTTGCTTAGCATTAAAGAGAAAGATTCATTTGAAAAGCTTCTTGTTGAGTTTGAAAATGTGTTATTTGTTAAAAAGTCCTGAATTTGATGATTACTTTAAAAAACATTATAGCAATAGAGTTCAGCTGTGGTGTGCTAGCTATAGAAATTCCCCCCATGCATCTACAGACACAAATAATTGTGAGTCATTTCACAATCAGTTGAAAACTGTTTATTTTCAACGAAAGTTTAATAGACGTATTGATAGGCTTGCACATACAATTTTGGATATTGAAATAGATAACTATCTAAATTATAAAGAAATTAACCATATGCCATTCAAAATTCATTGTAACAAATATATTAAAGACAGGCATGCCAATTGTAGAGCAATAATAGATAATGTGATTCAACTTCCCAGTACTTCTTGGTTGGTAAGGTCACAATCAAAAGAGTATTTAGTAACACAAATCAATGAAATCTACCACGAAAATGATTTTTGTTTTATAAAATGCTTAGAAATTAGTTGTCTGGCATTTTGTAGTCATTTATATTAGTGTAATTGTCAGGATGTTAGGAGCAACAACTTATGTAAGCATATACATAAAATCCATTCCAGCTAACTTAAAAAGCTTCAAGGAAAGATAACTTTTCATAGTGATGATTTTCAAATGGATGACAACATTTCAAATACAAAAGCTTCAGTAGACTTCACAGCTCGAACAAGGTAAATCCAATATTCAAAACTTGTGCTTTGAACTGTTAGATCTAATGAAAGAGTGCAGACTATTATGTCTAGTAATGTTGAAACGGTTTTGAGAAATTTAATTTTGGGATGCCGTGGGGTATTGAATTCTACAGTTTCAGAAAAAAATCAATTCCATTATCCCTTGTCTAAAAATTCAACCGAATCAAAAATTAATTCTTCAGAATATTTTTTTTTAAACTAATAAACAATCAAAACAGAATGATCGGGGAAATATTTCTGCAAAAGGAAAACAAGAGTATGACGAACATTATCTTAATCCTCAGCCCATAAAAAGATATAAATTTTGTACAAATAAATCCTTTAGTGCTTTGTTAAAATATAAAAGCACATCTATTCAGAAAGTAGGGATTTGTAATTTAACATATAAAGCTTTAAAAATTTGGATCCTTTTTTGCCTCAAGATGAAATATTTCTCATTACATCAAAATTTCCAGATTTTGTTTGTGGCTGGTTATTTGATGTTGTTATTGATGCTTTCTTGTACAGATTGTGCTCAAAGCAAACAACATTCACTTTCATTGGTTCCTCAGTGTCTCAGTTACTTCTCTGCAAAACTATAGATAGTAATTTTTTAAGACATTGTATAATATTTGTGCCTGTTTGTTTCAACCACCACTGGTTTTTAATTACTACAGACAAAAAAAAAAAATTTGGATCCTCAAAGTAAAAGACTTAATAATGACTACTTACCTTTTATTAATAATTTAGTTACAAGTTTAGATGTGAATGGATCTGAAAAATGGAAACTTTCTTCGCCCAATCATGTTCTTCAGAAAGATACAATTAATTGTGGCATTTTTGTGTGTTATTTTGCTCACCAGCTAATCTTTCAGTGAGATTATAAACAAGGCTTCAATACTGTTTCATTTCGTGAATATGTATATAAAGATTTGCTAAATGATGGTCCATAAATTTTGTGAAGAAAATGAGTTTCAATTGTTAGGAATAGGGGAAAGTAATAGTTCAAAATTTAAAAGTATAGACAATTTTAGTCTTTCTGATAATGTCTTATGTTAATAATATAGGGATTACTAATTATATGTTAAAGTCGTTAGATTTGTTTATATCTGCAGAGGAAGAAAAATTGCTGAAATCCGTCTCGCCAACTTTTCAGAAAGGTTGGTTATACGATACCATAATAGATTCCTTTTTGTATAAATGTTCTGATTCTGCATATTTTCATGTAGTTGGGTCATTTTTTTTCTTCCGCACTTTTAAGCAATAAAATGCCTAATTGTTCTTGGACGAGTGATTTTGAGAAATGCAAATTGTTATTTATTCCATTCAATCTGAATTCCCATTGGTTACTATTAATAGCAGATATTGAAAAACATACACTTGAATATTATGACCCTTTAAATAATTCTCCAAATTTCAATTGTATTAGTTTGTTTAAAAAATGGAATGCTCTTTTACAAAAAGACAATAAGTGGAAAATTACATTTCCTAAACACATTTCTCGGCTGATAATGTTAACTGTGGTGTTTTAATTTGTTATTACATATACCATAAAATAAGTCGTGCATCTTTAGAAAAACCATTTAGTATCTTAAATTTTTGCAAGTTTATATATGATAAAATAACTGGTAATTGAGGTAATATTATTAAATTGTACAATTATTATACTTAATGATATTTATCCATTCTCTTTACAATTATTATTGAAAAGTAATCCAAGTTAATTTACTTATCCAAGAATAATTAGGCACTTTATTGATCACTTTCTCAATTCTCTTTTAAAATTACTTTTAAATAGAATTGAGAAAGTAAGTTGACCTCCACAGTCCCAAGACCAACTTCGATTAATCAATTTCACTAATTTGTGAGATATTCAGTTTTTAAATACATCAAAACATATTAGAAAAATGTTTTTTTTTTAAATCGCTTATTATTTTTTGAGAAAAATAATTGTCTCCTATAGGAGACACATGGGCCTAAACTGAATTAAATAACAAATATAAAGTTATTAATTAATCCACTTGGTATTAGTTTAAAATCTAGAAGCCTTTCAGTTAATGTGAGAAATTTTAAAAACTGTTTTTCAGTGTCTCTCTGAGGCAAAGGTAGGATTGAGGAGGTCAAATATCAGGTTGGGGATAAAATTCTTTCCAGATGCAAAAATATATTTCAAAATTAAAAAAAAAAAAGGTTATACAAACTCTGAATTAGTTTCCATTCAGTTCTTCTGAAAACATTTTGGTAGATTGTGAAATCCCTCCTGCCAGAACTGTTATAGTCACAACTCCAGAAATGCATCAACCTCAGAAATGGCTTCTGCCAAATTAAAGATTGGGAAGATAAAAAGGCCAGCCTTCCATCCAGAAAAAACTTTTTCACTAACCTGATGCTAACATAGAAGGAGTTATAGGCCTACTGGGGAACTCGCCTTACTATGTTTTCTATAAATATAAACAAAGGGGCATCTTTACACTGTACCTCCTGGGTGATGTGGAAAATGGTGCAATATGTACAGAGCTTGCCCTTGAATTTAATTATAAATAAGGCAATTTTTTTTACTGTTTATGTTACTTGTTTATTTTTATTCAAATAACAGTTAAGAAACTACTTGCAGCAGGAAGAAAAAAAAAATGAAGATGGTGTTTATATTTGTATGCTCAATTTCACATCAATTATAAACTTTTAGTTCAGTTTTTATTTTTAGATTTTGGATCCAAGGCCTCTTATGGATTCTTGATATGAAGAAAGTGGTGAAGCGGGAGGAAAATTAAAAACTAGATGGTGTTTGTATTTGTATGCTCAATCTGACATCAATCACAAACATTTTTTAGTTCAGTCTTATTCATGGATTCTTGATACAAGGCTTCATCTGTATATGTTTTATCAAGCTGTTGCATATTTTTGACTGTTTCATATAAATATTTTTCAAGATCTGTTATGTATCAATTTCATGATTATTTTAAAATAACTGTGTCCAAAAAAAAAAGATTTCGGACACAGTTAAAAATTGTTGTGAATATTTTTCAAGATAGTTTTGTATAATTTTATGATTCAAGAATAAATTTTTGATATTGAGTGGACTAAGTTACTACTCTCCATGATATCAAAGATTAAGGTTTGCAAATGTTTTTCTTTTTTTAAAAGTTTAGAGTAAGGATGTAGTATATGAATTTGGAACTCGGCTAAGGTTTGTTTTTAAGTGTAATGTTTTTCTCCAAAATTCTCTTTTCTGTATGAGAAAATGGATTCATGTTGTAGAAAACATTTACGATTTCCTAAAGAGTGTTAT
>BGPR01002507.1:93633-108695 GCA_013235015.1 Araneus ventricosus | reverse complement strand
CGTGCAATTTGAAATTATCAGTGTCCCAGTTTTCCTCTTCATTTGTTTACTAATAACGAATATTAATATGTGCACATTTTTATTCAGTCAATTCCAATTTCAGAAGCAAACAGTTTTGCTAAGAATACTCTTCCCAGTTCTTTCTCTTTTTTCTTTCTTCAGCAAAATTTATAAGGGCACGGATCTGCTGTATACAATGTCAACAGTTTCCAAAAACACATTGCTAAGCCGTAGGAAACTACTATCTTATTATCAATTCACCAGCCAACAGATCGTTTTAATTTTTAAAAACGCGCCAAAACCAAGAACTTTGAGATAAACATGCCAAATAGCAACCCAGAAGTGTATACATTCACTACGTCACTTCCGTCAGCTTTCGCATTATCGTGGCAGACCCCGTCCTTAGCATGTCTTGCAAATTGTAAATAAAGAAACTGTTGCCACATCATCATATAGAAATAAGTTAAGTCTTAGCTGATTGCATCGATATAGTATGGCTATTTTATTTCCTTAACATCATATTTCACTATTATTGATCGTAAAACAAGTAGTAATCATCATACAAATAAGTTAAATGTTGACTGATTGCATCGATACATTTTATTCCCTTAGTAAAACAAGTAGTAATAATGGACGAGTTTTCTGTTTTGTTTATAATATTCAATGCCTTAACTACGAAATTTCAGTGGGAGTTGTTATTATTTTGTACTTTTGATTGGGTTGGGTTCGTTGTTAACGGGCGCAACCCAACCCAAGGGGGGGTACCATAATAGACCCCTAGGTCAATGGAATCTTCAAAGCGGAAGTCCAAAAGTAATGCAAATAAAGTCAAGCTTTATAATGTATGTAAACAAAATAGAAAATTCGTCCATAAAATTAAAATATCAATACTTTTTTCTATTTTTCTGTTCCTTTGATCTTTTGATTTAAACTTCTACTAATTTTGCACAGTAGCTTCAAATGATGCTTCCTCGAATACGATTTGTTCAATGTCTGACCGAAGTGACGTTCTCGAAACTTTGGGGTCTATTCTGGTACCCCCGGTTGGGTTGGGAGACGTCACTTTTTCCGCATCGATCTCGATCGTGCCTTGTTTACATACAGGAACAGAAGATCTCAGAATTAAAGTGTCATAACCACAGCAGAAAAATACTAAATACGCGGAATCGGTCAAAACATTGCTAGCTGTTTGCAACATTGGAAGAATCTATTAATGCAAAATTTGAAAATCTCCTAAAAACAGTAAATGACAGGCTCGAACAACAAATGCAACTATTTGCCGATATGCTTCAAAAATCGATGAACTGCATATTACAAAATTTTCTCAAAATCTTAGAACAATCCGTTGACCCGAGTTATCTCCAGCTCGTAAGAAGAAATTTTTGAGCAAACTTAATCAAATCTCTAGCACTTTCTCTACTTGGAATGCCGGGGGTTCCAGCGAAGTTGAGCAGATGTCTTTGAACTAATGCTCTGTGGGTTTTTTTTTTTTTTTTTTTTTTTTTAACCCTTTCTTGTTAAAAGTCTTGGTGCGTTTTTTCAAATACATTGTTTTTTTCCACCTTTTGTTATCGCCGTAATTTTTCATCTTTGAATTTTCGGTGTGCTAACAACAGTTTTTTTAAAAAATTTCATGTCTTTCGTGCAGTGGAATTGTCGAAGTCTGAGTAATAAAAAGATCTGGCTTCACCAACCTCCTTTTTCTACTGCAAACTTTTGGATCTTCCAGGAAACCTTTCTTAAAGCAGACGATAATTTTTCTCACCCTAATAAAAATTTTTTTCGAACTCATCGAAGCAACAGACTTGGTGGCGGTTTACTCATTGGTATTCCCAAAAATATATCTGGAAGAGTGATTTATTCCATCGAAAATGATCCCAATCTGGAAATCTTGGCTGTAGAAATCCAATCCAAAAATCTAAACTTCATTATCATAAATATTTATGCACCACATGGTTTCAACATTGCATCCATTAAAAGTTTCCTCGACTCCCTTAGCGTTCCGATTTTTATTTTTGGAGATTTCAACCTCCATCATCCTCTTTGGGGGGGAAGTTCGCAGTCATCGCTCAGCGAAAACTTTGTTGATTGACTAAACGATTCAGATTTTTCCATGCTTAACACATTTGCTCCAACTCATATTTCTAATCCTCATACTTCATCGATCATTGACCTTACTTTATGCTCGGCTTCGATTTATAATGAAATTGATTGTTACGTTTTTGACTGTACTTTTGAAAGCGATCATATCCCCATTGTAATTTCCTGGTCAAAATTTCAGAACATCAAACAAAATTCTAGTTGATAAAGATTATCCACCTTGGTGGAATGCCGCTTGTCATTGTTTTAGTCATCTGAAAAAACTTGCCTGGAATAAAGCCAGTAGAAGTATTGCGATTACAGAGTGGATTAAATATAAGAAATACAGAAGTAAGTTTAAATTTCATTTTAAAAAAGCCAAAGAAAATTACTGGGATAGAATCAGTAAAATTTCTCGAACCCCTCGTATGTTTTTCAAAATACTGAACAAATTATCAAGTCATACAAATCCTAATGTTAAAAATCACGAGATGATTTTTCATAACAATACGTATGTAACCAACCCCATAAAGCAGAGCAACTTATTCGCCAATCATTTTTCAAGTCATTTTCGTGAAGTACAGTCTATTCCCTTGGACTATATATATATAGCACTGAAAATGAATTTTTGAATAGAAATATAGAATTTTGGGATCTCAAAAGAACAATTAGTAAGACAAAGAACTCCACTCTAGGTGCAGATAACATTCCATCAATCTGGTTTAAAAATCTTGATGATGCTTCCCTTTTAAAAATTCTGGGTATGTTGCAACAACAACTCGATTCTTCTGTTCTTCCCAAAGTCTGGAAACACACTATCATTATCTCAATTCCTAAACCCAATAAAGATAAAACTAAATTAACTTCATACAGACAAATAGCCCTTACTTCTGTTTTCTGTAAAATCTTCGAGCGTATTTTTAGCGCATCGTATAACCCATTTCCTCACTAGTCAGAAAAAGTTGAACCCAAACCAACATGGATTCCTCCCTTTTAGAGATAACCATACGGCAATTTACAAAATTTATTCAGCGATTTCCGAGGCCCGGAAAAAAAAAAAAAATTGTTGCTGTCAGCCTGGATATCAAAAGTGCTTACGACTCTGTGCATGTTGATGCTCTCATTCTCAAATGCCTTCAGCTAGGTGTATCTGGTAAAGTTACTAAATGGATGCACCACTTCTTACAGGAACGGTCTTTCCAGATCAAATGGCGAAGCTTTTTTTCAAATACAAAAACTAGTTTTAAAGGCTTACCACAAGGATCCGTGCTTTCACCTATTCTTTATGTAATTTTTATGAATGACTTTTTCGAAACTCTGGATAATAGTGTTGAATGTTCTATTTTTGCCGATGATATTTTTGTTTCTTGCTCCCACCACTCTTTAACCTATATCCAAACTAAAATTCAGACTACTTTGGAATTTATTTATAAATGGTGCTGTTACTGGAAATTAACTATCTGCCCGGAAAAAGTGCAATAATTGAATTATCAAACAAACGGGTCACCTCCTTTCCGCGTATAACTTATGCTGGTATTCCACTTCCATGGAGTGAATCGATCAAATATCTTGGAATCCAGTTTTCAAAATATAATCAAAAAGGACATATTCTCAGAAGTTTATGAGATAAAGCGCTTAAAAAAATTAATGGTCTTAAGATGCTTGGTTATAAAAGAAATGGTCCTAGAACCAAACATTTAATCACAATAACTAATAACAGTATCCTTAGCCTTTTTTTTCTATAGCTCTCCAATCATTAACAAATTTTCAGAAACACACCTCAAATCCTGCAATATCATACAAACTATATCCCTTACAATAGCCCTCGGAGTTCCAATTTGGACTCCTAATATTATCTTGCTAAAGCTACAAAGGAAGGAAATTCTGTCCGGAAAAATCAAGCGGTTAGCGATACAATTTTTTATTAAACAAATCGCGACTCAACCCTTTTCTCCATTATTCCATACCCCTGATAGAATTAACTCACAACTGGTCGAAAAAGATGCAGAGTCTCTCAGAATCACCTTTCGCAACCTCAATTGCATTCCAGACCATATAATATATCTTCCCATTTTTCCACACTCCAACCCAAACGTATGTGAAATTTTTCTTAAAGACTTTTATTTTCAAAACAAAGAACTTCCTCCTTCAATAATCTCCTCCGATTTCATTGAATGCATCCAAACCTTTTTCCCAAATCATTTTATCATCGCCACTGACGGTTCTAAATCCCACTGTTACACCTCCATTGCGAGTTTTTCTTGTTTACAGAAATTTTGTAATCGTATTTTTACTGCTGAAGTCTTAGCTATATGTCAAGAATCGGATGAACTCGTTGTTCCGGAAAAGGATATTTTAATCCTTTCAGACAGTTTTTTGGCACTTTCGTCTCTTAAAAACATATCTTTCCACTCCCCAAAAGTCATACAGCGTCTGACTGCAAAAATCCATATCCGGAAAAATCTTAATCAAAAAAATTGCACTTTTGTTGGTTCCTGGTCATTCTGGGGAAAAGGCAGATTCTATTGCAAAGCAAGTATCAGATTTTTCACCCTATATAGATTGGATTGCCTCAGAAGACATTCTTTCCCACCTTAAAAAGCAATCATTCCAAATAACTGAAGAAAACTACCATAAAAGTAATTATCAATTACTGATTGGAAACATCCCGGACATTCTAACCATTTCTAAATGGACTTGTAACCGAGTACAAGATCGGTTAATTGCTCGCATTATTAGCAAAACTATTACAACCTCAGGTTTTCTTTATAGATTCAACCTCCATCCCGATCCCTTGTGCAGAGTATGCAACGAAGTAAATGAAGTTTCTCACATTCCACTAAAATGCCAAAAATATGCATCTGTTAGAGTAATACTCTGGAGAAAATTAAATATAGTTTCTGCAAACATCACTTATGATGTACTTTTGTCTCATGTTCTAGCCAACAAGAATCATCTTCTCGCCTTCGTTCAAACTCTGAAGTACTTCGACATTGATTAGCTGCATCCATTTGGCGACAAGTGTTTCGGATCCATCGGTTATTCTCCATTTCGGCGTCCTTTGTTTTACTACTAGTATTGATTTCATACTGTCAAGGACTGTTTTAACCTCTGCTATGGAACTACCTGCTCAGGTTTTTTTGGAACGATTAGCACTGCATCTAATTGGAAGTAGGGGATAATAGCCTTTGTTGCTTCAAATCCCGTAACAAAAATTCAAGTTCAATACTCCGAATTTTCCCACCACTTCAATATGGGATATTTCATCCACGATGGTAGCTTTAACATGCACCAAATTCTCATCTTAGGTGGAATCGGCTCTCGTACTCGTGTCTTTTCTATCCTAAGCTGATCCCGTCATGTTGAAATGTTTATATTTATCTGAATAATAATTACATGGACAGCTTCATAAATGATATCTTTCTGCTATTAAGTCTGAATGGTTTGCGTTTTAATCATGAAACGAAAGAAGAGCGATTTCGACTGCCGTTCTTTTTGATGAACTACCATTCTTATTATACGATGGCATTGAGAGGGGAGGACAAGGGAGATATCGATGGCCCTGACGTTAGTTGTAAAGGGCGCCACTATAACAGATATTTAAGCTGTCATCTCATGTTTTTAAAATTAAAATTAAGTATAACGAGAGGGGCTTTAAAAAAATACTATGCCCTGAACAATATTTACCCTTGCTACACCAGTGTCATTGTAAACACATTCTTGGAATGTTTTTGCATCAAAAGAATAAGAAATCATACATATTTGAGAAAATCTTATAGAGTTTGCATACTGCAGGTATAAGTAAAAAGACAGAGGGAAATTCTCTGACTTACTTAGAGAAGACTTATGAATATTATTCAGAATTTATGCTATTGTTGAATAGCAATATATTTTGCAAGCACATCAGAGATTTAACACAGAATTCATTTATTTATAGATGACGTCCAAATACATAAATTAAATAACCATGGTGATAAGCTACACTTAACAACATCCATATTCAAATTATACACAAAAATTTTATTAATCCTCTAACTGTTTTGCTTTAAAGACAATTAGATGGATATTTGTAATAACTTATTTGAATGACATTAGTTTTGCAATTACGTTGTTGTATAGATTCAATTAAGAGTCTGTGTTCATGGATTCTACGTTAATTGTGTATCGAATTACAACATTCATGCATGAATTTAGCTGAAGTTCGAAAATACAATTTGATGACAATACAACGCATCGGCACAACAGTTGTTGAAATTGAAAGAATTTAATATTGCAGTCACTAAGTCTTTTTAGCACAGTTAGGTCTATGTTGATAGATCTCTAATGTGTTTCTAAGTTAATACTGATATAATTTTATGACTAGTTTGTGCAGAGGAAGTCAGTTTTTATTTAATGAACCTTCCTTTGAAATATTTCTGAAACAATATTCTGAATTCAGAAATTTCTTTGTGCCTTTTGATTTAAAAAAAATTCTCTGATTATTTTTAGACGTCTTTCAAAATCTCAGAGTAGTAGAATTATATAAAAGAAATATGAACGACTTCTCATACAAAATAATGAGAACAGTTAAAAACACAAACTTTGATAAAAAAAAAAAGCTCCATTTTAAGATGTTTATAAAAATAAAACTAAGAAACCAAGAGATGCTTAAAGAGAAATATTCCATAAGAGATAACTGGTGAAAAATTCACCAGTTACCTCTTTTGGAATATTTCTAATTTCTTATATTTTATAGAGAGGCAGTTCTACAAATTGGAGATCTATTCAAAGCACGTTTGATGATGGATTTATAGAGCAAAACCCTGTGGCTGATTTTGCTCAGTCTCCTTTGAAATCAAACTTCCAAATTTTATAGTTGTTAAGACTTCAGAAGCCACCTGTAATTAATTTAAAGTTACCATGTTAAGAAATTTTTCTTATTCTGAAAATTAAAAAGAAATCTTGTGCTTAAAAGCAACTATAGCAGTTTGTTGACAGGCATTCTTAAGAGGAGACATTGGCTATAATGGATCTAACTAGAGATAATGTGTTTCTTTTTAGGAACAGGCCTGGATTGTACTTCTAGAAACCACTTTTTTTCCTGGAAGAAATATGAACAGTAAATGAAGGAGAGGTAATAATCGCTTTACTCAAGAGATGTACAGGGCGATTCAATACACTTTAAGAGTAGATAAAGCATCCTATTAGCACAAGATAGTGTATGTTTACTCCACAATGTCGTTTGATAATCTGAATGCTATACAATATTGTGAAGAAATTGCAGAGCACCTTGAGCTATTAGGAATATCAAATCAAATCAGTTTTACATAGGAATATATAAGAATGGACCTCATGTGAACCCTAGCAACAAGAATAAAAATTATATTAATGCAGATATGGTTTGCAAGACAGGCTTATTAAACAATGTGTTTAATTTTACAAGAAGTGCTTGATCACAGCCAGTATTAATTGTGAAAAATTCGGTTTCGTACAACCTTCAGTATAAGTGTATCTCTGTTTAGAAATCTGTCACAATACAAATGTACTGTTACTCACCATTGTCATTAGCAGCCCCATATTCTAAATGCATGTCAGATATCCTCACATCGCTGTACAACTCCATCTTATTTTTGCTATTCTTTTATTTGAATACTGATATCTTGACCAGCCCAAATTATTTTATTCTAAACAACATCTTCTGCCACATACACAGTTTTCTCAAGTAAAAATTATTTGTTTTCGTAAGCTGGATCTACACTTAAAACTTATAAAACACTTTCAAATCACTCTGTATATAAAGGTTGTAACCAGAATTGTGGGAATATAGATCAAGCTAATGTGGTAGGCTGGTTATTGTATATAAGTTTAATTCTTTGAGCCTGCCATGGCTACACAAGAATACAGTATTTATGATCGTCAGTCTTTACAGTTGCTGGTATTTTTGTGAGAATTAAAAACACCTCTCTTTGGGAAGTAGATAGAAAAAATCCCTAAAATGGAATAATTGACAGGATAAAAAAAATTACAGAGTCGGTTATCCTGAGGAAGAATTATATCCTTGGCTAACTAATTAGATTAATTATTAGATCAAGAACTACAAACTGAAAGAGAATAATTAAGGGTTAGGCTAAAGAGGATAAATTACAATTCAAAAAACAAAAAATATTTTCATTTGCAATTTAAATCTTTTTTTCTTTTGAAAATATACAAGTTCTGATATTTCTGGAGTTATTTAAGTGAATAACAAATAGCATAAGTAGGTCTCCATGAACAAAAACTAATATGTAGAAGGAATATCAATGAGAGTGGGAAACTCACTTTCCAGGTTTATAGGCATACCCAGATTTTTGAATAGCATACAAAATTTCACATTTGAAACTAATTAAATTCAATAAAGAATTAACTAAATGTAATTCAGCAAAATTCAAGTTTAACCATGTGCAACTACATTAGAAAGAAACTAGACTATATATTTCAAATAGAGAATAAACGATTAATAAAATTTGAAATAGAAATTGGTTAATATGTACCTATACTTTTCATTGCAAGGCATAAAAAAAAGTTTTTGATAAACTTTTGGATGACATTTGTACATTATTTTTTGGTGGGCATGTCAATCACATTTATTAAATATTTGTTTGCTCTATTTTTCCTTATTAAATAACTAGAAATTTCAGTACTCCAATTACTGATGTTTAAATTTTCAATATAGTACAATACTTTTATAACCTCACATCCATATGATGAAGTTTTAATTTACATTGTGTTATTATAATCACAATTTTAACAAATGTTAAACTACTATTTTTGAATCTTATGCTGAATATTATTTAACATTATTACTTTAAAACTACAGTTTTCAATATTGAATGTATTTAAGGACGAATATTTTGTTAGAAATTGAAATATATTTATGGTATGATTAGAAAAGAGGAAATATTCCAATCCAATTTTAATATTTCGCTAAATATATAAAGATACATTTTTAAACATACAAAAACAAGTATATATTAAATTATGAGATTTTATTAAAAAATCTTTCTAAATAATAATTCTTTTTTTTTATCTGACTAAACAACAAGTGATTTTAAACGATGAAAACTTACCAAGCTTTTCATAGTGGCATTTTGAATCAGCACGTCAAAAGTTTTTCCAACATTATTATGATACCACTAAAGTATATTCCTTTCCAGTTCAAAATAATCTGTAAATTGATATAAGAGAAACCTGAAATGCTACATTAAGTACCTGGATGTGATTGTTTTTTGCAGATTCGAGCAAATTATGTTTTAAGAAAGGCATTAACAAATTTTAAAAAAATGTCTTGGCACCCAAAATCAATTCATATATATAAAAAAAAAAATTCCAATAAATTCCTTCCAAGTTGCAATAAAAATGTCTACTGCAAGAGTACACTAATATACAAATAATTTAACTGTTTTGAAATGATCTGAATTTTTAAAGAAATTTTAAATTAGTTAACTAAGATAGTAAAGAACAACAACAAAAAAAAATCCAAGATAAAGGCACAGCTTATTATTGATTTTCGAAATATTACTGATCAAATTACAGGGTTCCCACTCTTATTGAAGAAAAAAATTCAAGGAGTTTTCAAGGACTTTCAAGGACCTTTTTTAAAAAATTCAAGGACTATAAAATTACATATTTTAGGACACAAAAATGAAAAAGACAAATTTAAATAAAATCTTTTCAACTTTAACGCTCAAATGCGTCATCAGTTTCTTACTTATAAATTTTAGATGCTTAAGTGAAGAGTATGAAAGGCACATTTTGCAGTTAGTAAACCAAAATCGACAGAGCAAAGTGAGTTTCGAGATCACAATTCAAGCACCCTTAGTATTAGCTATAGTGTACTACTACTAGATGCTAATTTTACACAACTACTAAGCATTACTTAGTAGCTCACTTCACAAATACATTAGCTGAAACAAAATTCATTAAAAAATTGCTAGCCCCAGAACCTTTATTCTTACTTTTGATCATTGCTTGGGAATGAAGGGGGGAAAAAAGCAAGAGACGGGTACCAATCAACAAACCTTTATTTAGGTTTAAATAAATAAACTTCAAAACACTTTAAATTTACATTTCCAGTTGTTCTGTTAAAACCTCAAATTTTTCATTGATAGTTTTGACTTCAATTGCTTTTTCTTTGGCAGTTTTCTTAAAACTATTCGATTCTGCAATATATTGAAAATCTCTGCTTTTCTTAGCCTTTTCAGCTAGTTTGTCAGCAGACTTCTGCAGTGCAGACACCAATGCAATGCACTTCAGTGTGATGTATGACTCACAATTATGATGACCCTTTAAAATGTTTGCCATATATTTATTTACCTACTAACTGAATAGTCAGTTTGTGTGAACAGAGTACAAAAATTTACCTGACTATTTGACATTATGAAGAGTAAAAAAAAAAAACGTATAATCTGGCATACCTTACTCTTTTTTGTTCAATTTTAGTAATCAAACCACTTATATTAATCCTCTATAAGCATTGAAAAGGAAAAAAGTTTTATTAAGAAGAACTAATATAAGAAAAAATTGATTACTATAGGTGACCGTAGGATTTTTTCCAGATAGGAACAAAAACTTTTTGAAAATAACTGTCACTCAAGAAATCTGTAACCTAAAATTAATTTTTAAACTTATTAGTTATCTTAATTAAGTTATTACAAATTACTTAATATATTTTTCGCACTTCCGTAATTTTTCTGTTTGGAAAACATGTTGCAGAATTTTCAAAAGGGAAGGCCTCCCTTTTCCTGTGAGATTCATACTAGTAGCCCTCATAGAAACAACTCAAAATGACAGAAAAAAAAACCGAAAGTTTGTTGAAAACGTGCAAGAGTCGCTCAAAAAGGTTTGCATGTCGATCTTCGGCAATATGGAACCGACCCCTTCTATTTTAGAATTCATTTCTTCAAAGGGACCTCTATAACATCAACAAAGACAGAAAAACCATGACCATTGGTTCTTAAAAAAAAGATACAAACCTTCTGCTTTGAAACAAGAGCTTTGCGTTCCCTGCGTTGCTGATTAAAAATATAAACTAAAAAAAATTTAGGTAAAGTAAAATCTTAATAAAAATATCCATTGCAAAAAAACATTAAATGACACAAAAAAAATATATGAAAAGGGCAAGATAACGATTTTTTTCAATGTTTATATAATAAAACACGGAAGCATAATATTTCTTCATTATAGAAAAAAAAATTAAACTTTTGATTCCAACCAACTTTTTTCAATACCGCTCAGAAAGAATAAAAATCGGCTCAAAGAGAAACAAAACATCAAAAGACAAAAAAAGAGAAAAAATACAAGAAATAATAAATTAAAATACTGGAAGCATAACTTGGCTCCTCGCGTGTGTAAAAATAATAATTGGGGGGGGGGGGAATCGCAAAAATGGACAAAAAATGCCGGAATTTACTACTTAAAATTAAATAAATAAAAATCTAATTCAATTTTTTAAAAAAATGTATGGCGTGAGCTCCCTCTTGCACTAACCCATCACTTTACCAAATTTAATTGTAAGTCAAACCGTTTGGGAGTGCATAAAGAACAAAAACCAAACATGCATGCATACATACGAAAAAAAAAATCTCTCTTTCCTATAACAGATAATTACCATCCAATACTTTGAAGATCCCATAATTTATCAAAATGACCCTTAATCATAACACAAAAAAAGAATACACACAATTTAAAAAAATGCTGACAAAATATTAATAATAACGTCAGGTATTGCAATAATTCACCAAAAAGATCTCCTTGAAATGGAAAAATGAATTAATTCTGGTTATAACTCCTATTTGATATTAAATCATCAAAGAAGCAAACAGTATCCAGTGTGGATGCTAATTTCTATATATATATATATATATATATATTGTATAGACAGTTGAAGGAAAATTTACTATCTCACAAATTGTCTGAATCTCTTTGGCACGAAGCCAAATTCCTACGCGCTTCCACATTTGAATCCAACTAATATTCATCAACTGAGTACCTCATTTAACTAATAAAGGGAAGGCAATCCTGTTCATAGACTAAATTTCGGTTCCACGGAAATTTAAATGTAAACATCCCGCTGCCTGGCGCGTGCACAAAAACGCGGATGGCCTCTGTTTCCGATTGTCAGTAAATGACCGATTTTCATTGGTAGTCATCGATGTTTTATTCTACTTACGATAAAAGGCCAGCAAATATTATCTTGTTTGATAAGAATTATCAAAATAAAAAAAATCCAATTTTAGAATAAACTGCCCTGCTTTTTCGGGATCTCAAGGATCCCCCGGTCATAGCGAAACACGACAATTTTTGCCAACCCCCCTTCCCCCCAAATTACCCAGAGAGGAAGGATCGGTGATTAACAGCGTTACCATAGCAACACCTTTTTTCCAGTGGTGGAATTCTCAAGACAGAGTACATTTCGAATTTTTCACGGACTTTTCAAGGACCCAACAAAAAATTCAAGTACCATCCTCAACTTTTCAAGGACCCAACGAAAAAGCAAGTACTTTTCCGGGGCCCCGAGTACGGCAAATAAAATTCAAGGAGTTTTCAAGGATTTTCAAGGACCGTGGGAACCCTGAATTATAAATTGAATTGATAATTTTGTAAAATCATTTCTTGTGTATAATAATTGTAAGTATTAAATTCCATACTCAAACTCTATAATATTATAGTTTTGTAATCTTAAAATTACAGAATTCTATTCATTTAAAATCCTGATAACAGTAGTTATAAAAATATTTGCAGAAGTGTAGAACTACTCCAGTGTTTTTTCTTTTATATCTTTAATAAATATAACAACAAAACTATTTGACTCTACCAATAATATCTAATGAAGATGAGCAGAGCATAAAAATGGCAGGTATATCATTTTTGGCAGGCACTATTAGTTTGATTCGACTTTATTTCTTGAAAATGTACCTAAAATGCAAGATATAAAATAATGAATAACAACAAAAATATATATTTTAAATTAAAGTAAATAATTTAAAATTATCTAAGTATTACATATCATTTTTAAATATCTTGAAACATTTTATGCAAAAGAACTGAATGTAGCAACTTTTATACTAATATCATAATAAAAGAAAACATATTTAACTTTATTAATGCTTATAAATAATTGAAAACAAAACAATAAAAAGTTAATAAACAAAACTTTTTTCCTTCAATTTCTTATCAATATTTATTGTATGCTCATATAACTATTTAATGCAACTTTTAACTGTTCCAACAGAAGGAAAATTTAGAATCTCCAATCTTTTGATGGAACCGAAAAAAATACATAATGAGAATGCATAGAAATGATGTTAACAAAGTTCAAGTTTAAAAAATGAAAATGAAAAAGGCATCGACTTTATATACATTATTTCCAAAAACTATACTTTTCATTTACAGTGAATTTAACTTCACTTCTTAAGTGAATTTAAATTATTCTCACAAAACATAACTAATGCTAAAATCAACAATTTCAAACCTCACAGTGAAGAGTTCACAATTGAAATATTCACATATAAAACAATCTAAATCAATGATCTCAGTTTCAATGACTTCTCTTTGCTAACAGGTAAATAACAATATTAGACAAGGATTGACTATCTATATGATTTTTCATAAATCAGATTTTAAAATAAATGGCTAACAAACTAAAGTTATAAAGGTTTTAAAGTTAATATGATGCACAGTAGAAGGTGATAAAGAATAGGGCAATTTTGAGAATACATCCAAAGCATGAGGCTCAAATTAGTGATGCTAATACATTTTCATCATATGCAATACTGCAGAATAATTTTATGAAAAAGTTCATGAAAGCCATGTTTTTAAAATTATTTTCAAGGTGTAAAAATAAATATTAATGTACAAAGATCGTGAAAAAATAAATATTAATGTATTGAAATCATCAACAGGTATTTCTAACAAAACTACAGGATATTGAAACAGTCTACTTGTGTTCTAAAATGCATTTTGAATATTTAACATGCATTAATATTAATCTGTAAAGTTCATTTCAGAAGCAAGAAAAATTAAAGTATATTACCTAGTGGTGCCACATAATAAAATTCCTCTGAGGAAGGGCATACATTCATTAATTCTTTTCTGTAAGATTTATCTGTTGGTTCATCATTTCGAAGATTTTCATTCCTGAAATAGACAGAACAAATATAATAAAAGAAAATAGCTTAACAACATCTTCAATGGTATGAAACTTTTTTATTACAAGAATGAGTTTAATGACAGTGATTTAGATGGTATAATAACTTTGAAAATGCGAAATTCAATATTTTTAGATTCATATAAATTATGTATTACATTTTTCTTGGCTTTAATTTTAAATGCATAAATATATTTTTTTATCAAACAAACCATTCCATAAAACACGAAAATGCAGCACTTTTCAAATAGAAGGTTGAAAACATCCATGGAACTCAGCATTCATGCATTGCAATTGCAGTAACAGTTCAGTTCATCCATTTCTCTAAGACAAACTTTGAGATGATACATAAAAATATATTTTAAAATTCCATGTATACATGTTACATGCAACATGTTACAAGCATACATGACAATGATATTTGCAAAAGTCTTAACATTACAAAAATTTAGAATGTCCTCCCCAATTTTCTGATGTATTTCCGCAAAAGAATGTCATTTATAATGCATGGTCAAAAATAACTTTATATGTATCATGTAAATAAATGTTGTCAATTAGAAAATCAATTAAAATGATCTAAAAATGCTCAATTTTTCCATAGATGGTTTGTCTCTGTGTTTTTTTAAAAAAAAGATGGGAGGCTATCTTTTTCAAACAGCCACTGATGTTAAAGGCATAGGACTACTTTAATCGCATGACTCTTTTGTTTCTCGAAACTTCTTGGATTCTCTTTGTTACTCGCGATACTCTTTTGTTTATTGAAGTTACTCGCGATACTCTTGTTTCTCGAAGTTCTCTCAATTCCCTTTTGTTTCTCGAA
>BGPR01002507.1:76373-93623 GCA_013235015.1 Araneus ventricosus | reverse complement strand
ATTCTCTTTTGTTTCTCGAAGTTACTCTCAATTCTCTTTTGTTTCTCTGAAATACTAATGAATGGAAAATTGGTAAAATAAAATGAAACTAAGGTTACAATGAAAATTGCTTTATTTCTTAATAAAATATATTATAATGTCAATTCTTTTGTTTTGTAAATTTACATTTAGAGCCATTATTGTATTAAATTTGTCGAAACAAAATTTTCAACTCAATCATGAAATCTCACTTGCGAAAACAAGGCAAGCGAGAGCGTCAGCCAATTGTGTGCACACAACTCATGCGTGTGACATCACCAATTCATGCGTATTTTTGCCCAAATTTGCAGCTCAGAAGTAGCTGAACTACAATTCCGATTTTCAAATATTTTTTTTTGCAACTTCTGTCGCTACCCTTTATCTCTAAAATAAGACATTAGTTATCTTTTTAACATATGTAGTTACTGCGATATAGAGGATCTCTCATAAAATGTTTTTTATGTTGTTTTGGCATGTGAATCAAATTCTTTCTTGAGACCCCAATGGGAGGAACATAGTTCTACGTTAAAATTATTATTTGGCGATTCTGCTGCTTGTGGTGATAAGTATGGAAAGTATTATATATAAAAAAACCTAAATAAAATAAAATTAAATTAAAAAATCTGCTATCTTAAAATTCAAAACATTATCTATTACCAGTGTGATTATCATGTAAATTTCCTATGATTTTCACAATCTTTTTTTTAAATTAATTTTTAATCATTTCCAAGATAACATACAAATACATATATTAATACTTTCACTAAACATAGTCCAATGTGCAAATGAACAAACACAAATAAAAATGCATATATTGGTTTCCTTGGGTCTGAGTAGCAAATCCAAAAGTAAATAAATGCAAAAATTAAAATTGCATACATAATATTTTCGTGAATATGAATGGCAATGTACATATTTAAAAAAATTCACAATATGGCCTTTGTAGCATCATGATTATGGCCTATTGATTCTTCATATAATACACGTAGATAACACAATATTACAAAAATAATAAAAAATGGTGACTCTTTCAGTTACTTTTGGTGATAATGCATTAGAATTTTTACTGCAAGCTTCTATGAAGCGTACATTTTGTAGCAATCTACAATATCAGCATTAATATTTGTTCCAGTGTAGGAAGGGGGAAAAAGTTGCAATTTATGAAATGTATGGTCAAGATTTTTTTATCATAGAAAGCTTCTTTTTCATTTATGTAAAATGTCATTCAGAATTATAGTATAGTTTCAAAGGTATCACCAATATTATTTATTAATAAACCAGTATTAAAATGTAAAAATACAATTCAACAGTTAAAGAGCATGATTACAATTCCAGAAATCTATTTTACAAATTAACCAAAAACTTTTTTCAATGGAAAATTAAAAAAAAGTCTAACTCTCTTAATTTAAATCTCAATATTAGTAACCTGTATTGCTATGTTAACATCATTTGCTATTACAGTAAAATTAGTAATAAAAAATATATGCACCTTCATGCTAGAAACATAAAATGTATGTATCATTTTGAACAAATTCTAATTCAGAACTTTTAAAGATGATCAATATTACAATGACCATTTTAGCATCTTGGATGCAACTTTTCACAAAATCTTAAAGCACAGAAAGTATATATTCCCCATCACAACATTACATTCATACAATGACCTTATGAATGTAATCATTACGATTACATTCATAGAATGACAAGTTGTCATTCTATGAATCCTGGTAATCTATGCGTGTTACTATTCTACTACGAATTTATCAAATTATTTAATAAAATTTTTTGATATAAATAAATTATCTCCTATCCATCAAACATATTTCATTGTACTATTGTTGGATTAATTGATCATGCATTGTTTCAATAATTCTATTTGAAATCATTAAGTATCTTCAGCACACCACGTTATCAGATTTATTATGGAATTAAATAAAGATATAAGTATTTGATGGATTTTCAAATCGTGTATTTGAAACTGAGAAAACCAACTATTTCATATTTACAATATCAGAAGCACTATTTAATGCAATAAAACTTTATGAATGAATTTTAATTAAATGGGAAAATATTATTAAAAATTAGTTATACTGTACCAGTTATATACAGAGTTAATCACTGGTTCTACACAAGAAGTATCAACTTCCATCAATTTATCAGCAAATTTTATAGATTGTTCTAATCGCTGAATGCCTGCTTCAGTTGAAAAATCAACTAAAGCTAATCTTTCAAGACTTTCAACTATATCTTTAGTCACATTTTTCTACAAAAGAAAACAAAAGTTATTCATACAACTTTCTAAAATAATATTAGCACTAAATAATATCAGCACTTTCTAAAATAAAATCAAATATGTAAGCAAAAATTCTATATGCCACGATCCAGAATTTCCAAAGAGTCATAAAATTATTTGTAGATTTAAATCGTATTACAGAAAGTTTTAAATGCTACTATCTGAAAATTAAATTTGTTAGTACATAATTTTGAAAGTCACAGTTGATGCAGAATCTTTATAGTTTATATACATAATATATCTGTTATATCATACCAAACTCGAACTAAGCCCGAAATTCCGCGAAGATATTTGATTCAAGCGTCTGGAGTACTGCAAAAATTGATTCAATGATGTTCTCATGACAAACTAAACAAATTAGATTATGATGATGATGAAGCTGTTTGAGATGTATGCTCGCTCCTTGGCTGCTTTGATTGATTGATTGAAATGTGAAGAGATGGGAGTTTTAGCAACAAAGGCCGTTATCCCCTAATGCCAAATCGATGCACTCAATAAATGTCTAAAACGATGCACTCGATAAATGTCCAAAACGATGCACTCGATAAATGTTTGGCTGCTTTTAAAAAAATTCGATTTGTTTGTTTACAATTCTCGAATCTTTGTTGATATATTCTTGTTGAGTTGTACAAAGCTACTTGATCGATCAAATATCATATTAATTACATATAAAACGTTCATCAACAACAAAAATTTTACTAAAAATATTATTTTCTTGCAGGATAACTGGATTCAAATTTTTAGTGTTGATGATTTCTATTAATCTTTGAGTTTTGATAAACGTTTGTTACTTAACAAGCGGGAAACTACTCGACCCGAGAAAAAAAAGGCATTTGTTTGTTGACAAAGAACGAAGAGTGAATGACAAAATTGTGTTGACATTTAACGATAAGTAGCAATGGATAAGCTGTGGAAAAAGTCTGCTCTTCCTAGCGTTGAAGATATTGCGAAAGAGATTTCAGTCAGGAAGAATTTAACTTCAGAACTTACTAAATCAATTCACGCTGTCCAGGAACAAAGTTTGAAGAAATCTGTTGTGACGGATGATGAGTTTACTGCAGGTTTATGTAATGTTTTAGAGGCGATATTTATACATGGCTTGAAAGATAAGTTCATTCGAAAAATGTCGGCTGTGTTCGGAAGTAATTCCGAAAAAATTCCTGAGCCCCAATTTTGGACAGCAGTATGTAATTTCAGTCACAAAAATGTAATTTTAGAAATAAACAGTTTTAATCAAGTCACGTCTGATGTTGGTCGAGGCCGTGCTTGGCTGCGTGCGGCCTTAAATGATGGATTAATAGCTAGCTACATCAGTAACATGTTGTCGGATAAATCTGGTTTGCAGAAACATTACAATAACGCAGCTTATCTTCGAGATGAAGAACAGTCGGATATCATGAAGTCATTATTAGAAGGTTTAACCGAAGTAAACTTTGAATTATCTTGCAACAACAGCTCTTTAAATGTGTGGCACAGTATACCTTTGACATTAGCTGATATCTGGACACCACCTGTAACACCACAACCTGTCATGCCAGCAGTAGATGTGATAGATTTTTTTACTGATCCAAAGAATCAATCAAAAAGTTCCCCTAAAACGAAGAAAGCATCAGTTGTTGAAAGTTTGCCAGCATCAGTTAATGATAATCTTTCCAATCCGAAGAGTGATATTCAGCTTTCAAATGATGATAAAACTTCAGAACAACTTGTACAGGCTGAAACCTCCACAATTCACCTTAAGACTGAAAGTGAAGAAAATGATGAAGCTAATAATCCTGTTTTAAGCAGTTTCCCACCAGATCAGAGCAATGTAAACTGTATAATTTCAGGTTTAGAAAATATTGAAAAATCTCCAGAACAAAACTCTGAGGAAATCAGTTCAAAAGTTTCTTCCTCGGATTCTGTTCCAGATTTTGGTATTGAAATCATAGATGATTTTTCTGAACATGCTGGCTCTGTTGGTAACAAACTATCTGAGCATTCAGGCTGGTCCTCGTCATTTGATTGTGATAAAGACTCTGGAAATGGTGAAGCCAATCAGAGTTATGATTCCTTGTTGCAGAGCTATAATAAAAACTTGAGCAAAGTTGTAATTGGAACACCAGACTTAGCTGATACATTTTCATCTGTCATGATGTCAAGGGATGATGATAGTGTAATTAAACTAATTTTATATGAGTTTTATTTTTGTGTTACAAAGGCATAAAATACTTTACTTCAAAATGGAATGTGTCGCAATTTTGTATTAATTTGCATCATTTTTTGCTTGTCTTAAAAATTCATATATTTAAGTATTTTATTTTAGGGAATAAGTTTTTTTTAAAACTTTTTCATGAATAATTTGTTTTTAGAAGTTTTCAAAATCAATTCATTTGTCTTGAATCTAATTAGTTAATACTGATAAGTTCAGTTTTTCTCATTTGAATTTTTTTTTCCAGATCTTATAGATTTTTTAGTTTGAACTTAGTGTTCTGAAGTAATCATTTAGTTAAGTTAATATTTTGAAATCAAAGAGTTAACAGTGTTTTATGGATTGAATGTTATTGAATTTGATAAATATCCTGTTTGAATTTAACTGGGCAGTCTTATTCATTGACTCGTATACCTTTATTACAAATCCTTTTTGGTTAATAACATGTAACCTTTATTAATTAATACTTAACCATGATTGCATACATAAACATGAGGTAAATGTGGAGTGTACGATACCGACTTGCTTCTCGCCAATTTTTCTTGACGCAATTTCGTTTGCCATTTCCAAATACTGTTTTGGATGTGCAGTGCACTTTTTATTGCTCTCTTGCGCATGCATCACCTGAAAACGAGAAATGAGCACACAATGCCTGCAGCATTTCAAGTGTGTACCGGGCAAATTTTTTAACTTAAAAAAACATCAGAGGCTTCACTTTCAGCATAGCAGGAAACTAGTAGATTCGCTTTTTCATTGAATGTTAGGAATCTAGGTTTTTTTTTTTAAAAATTCCGAAAACTAGAATTTTCGCACGCAATGCCTGCAGCATTTCAAGCCTGTATCGGGCAAATTTTTTAACTTAAGAAAACATCAGTGGCTTCACTTTCATCATGGTGGAATAATTGTAGCTTTGCTTATTCATTGAGAAACAAAACACACAGAATAACATACATGGTACTGAACCGATATTTCATCCGAAGAATTCCAAACTGAAGTTTCATTGAAATTCGAATTTATCGACCAATTACATCGAAAAGTTGAAGAAAACATTCCAATCAAAACGTAGTGCAATATAGCCTGATAAGCAAAACACCGATGAAAAGATCAATTTGTGTGCCTGCACGCTTGTTACTCATTAAAAACATCTAGACGCATCCAAAACAAATGTTCTCTAATCGCCTTTCTTGGCGGTAAAGAGTTGGCGATCCTAAGAGGAATGAAGTAAGTCGGTACCGTACACTCCACATTAACAAAATATGATTAATTAAAAGTAATAAATCAATTAAATATAACATAAAACACTTTTGATATATTTTTAAGTTATTTCTAATCATTGATTTTTGCAGTTTGAACAACATACTGCATTTAAAAAGGTTCATTATAAATTACTTAACAATAAGGAACTTCACTTATGAGTTTGAAGATAAAAGTTAGCTATGAAGCTTTTACTATCAGAAAAGATCTTTCAAAAGTGTGTTTGCACATAGTCGTAGTATTGAAATTGCCATGTGATGCATTCGAGTGTTAAAAAAATAACATGTGGTAAGGTGTCTTTGAATTCATTAATAAGTAAATGATAATGAACCAGTTTTATAAATGTTATTTCAGAAGAAATACCCTGTAATTAAGTGCCGATTTGTATTTGCATGAAATAAAGTATAAAAATGATTCATAGGAACTAATTTTTTTTTTTTACTAGTTATAGCAAAAAGGTTTAAAAAAAATGAAATCGATTACATGTTTCTGGTATTATATTTGGAATGAATGTTTGTTATTTGTAGTTTGATTTCCTCTTCATTATACTTGATAACAGTTTGAGTTGACAATATGGTTGAAAATTAGTTTATCGTTGCATCCAATTAATATATCCTCAATAGTTTACAACACGTATAATCAATATTCTGTGTACTAAAGCTATTTTTAAATTTAAAGTTGTGCAATTTTATGGAGCCCTTTCTGTAGCCCTATGAAGTGTAGAAGCATACTTTATGTCATTCTTTGGTGATATGGTCACTTACAGCTTTATATGAACTGTCAGCTCGATGTCATTGGTTATAGTATATGCAAAGGATGATAGAAATAGTATTGAATTTCAGAAGGTATATTATATTTTGTCATCCAGAGATATTTTTATGGTTAAAAATAATCAGAGAAAACCTGAAAATAAAGTGTATGGGGGGAGGGATAGCTACTCTAAATAAATTCTTTATTCAACTGTTCTGATTATTTACAAATAAACCAACTAAAACCACTATTTATGTATTATTGTTTTATCCATTTTTTAGAAATAAATTAAATCTTGTTCATTTCTTTTTTTTTCTCTAGAGCTATTCACCAGATGCAAAATCTCCTGATTTTGATTTTGAGATTGTTCCAAAATACCTTGCTACTGAACATGCTGACGAAGAAACAAAGAGACTCATGGCAATAGTTGGGAAACTTTGCCCTGAAAAAGGTTTGAATGTGCAAGATTTCAAGTGCAATTCTTGTGGATGCCCTATTGGTGTGATCTATGGAAAATCTAGGCTGTGTTATTATGATGGTTACAATTATTGCTATGAATGCCATGAAAATGATGTCGAATTTATTCCTGCACGTGTTGTGCATAATTGGGACTTCGACAAGTACCCTATTTCCAAACATGCTAAGATATTTATTTCTCGAATAGAAAAAGATCCATTACTCGACATAAAAGTGTTAAATCCAGCTGTTTACACAGCAGTTGAAGAAATGGCACAAATGCAATTACTAAGAACTCAATTAACTTTCTTGTACGGTTATATTTGTACTTGTAAGGCATCTATTGTAGAAGAGCTAAGGAAAAGGGTATGGCCGAGAGAGTATTTATATGAACATGTTCATCTGTATTCTGTGTCAGACTTGTTAGAAATAGCTTCAGGTGCCCTTCCACAGTTTCTTCTGAAAGTGATTGCCTTTGCCAGGAAGCATGTATTGAATTGCCAGCTTTGTGTGGGAAAAGGTTTTATGTGTGAGAGATGTGTTAGTGATAAGCCAATTTTTCCTTTTGATGTTGAAACCACTTATCGTTGTGATAAATGTCTTGCAGTGTATCACGATACTTGCATGAATGCAAGCATGTCTTGTCCTAAATGCGAGAGGATAAGGAAAAGACAACAGTTATTGGAATCCGCCTCAATGGATTGAATAAAACATCGCATTTGTCATTTTACCAAACTTACAATCTAGGATTATGAAATGCGTTCAGTTTAAGTCATTTAGCAGAAGTCCACCTGATGCAGCACAAGCAGAAGTTAAACCAATAGCAATTTCAGTACTTTTCTGTTAACTTGACAGCAGTGTTCCCAAGTATAAATGTTGGTGCAAAATATCTTTTTTTATTAGCACAACAGTCCCTATAATGTATGCAAATTTGCTAAGTACTGCAATGTTGTGCTAAAAATAAATGAGTTTTTGCCAGCTTTGCTTCACAAGAATGCTGGATTTGGCATATATTTTAGTTCTTGGCAGGCTAACAGAAAAGTACTATATATTTGCAATTTCTAAAAATTGAATTGAAATCCGATACAAATACAATTTTTAAAAAATCCAAATTACTGTAATGAAATAAATAATCATTGGATTTCAGTTACTAATAATAGCTGGGTATGTTCTTTGCAGTAATTCTTAAAAAAATAAAAGCAGTAAAGATGCTCACCTTTTGATTCTGGATCTTTATTTTCAAAATATAACATAGAATCTCAGTGAGATATAAAATTCATTAGAAACTAATTATGTTGGGAAAAAAGAAATCTCTGTTTTTATTAAGAGCCCTGATGTAGTGAAGGAAGCATACTTTGTACTTTAAAAAGATCTCATTATTTATATTCAGATAAGAGTATGCTAAAAGATAAATACATTTAAGAGCTTGTTAATACATTCACATCCTATAGAAAGTCACTCCTATCAGTTGCTGATTTTGTAAAACTTTATTTTCTAAAAAGAAACTTTTTTATTAATTAAGAGGTTAAATATTCACAGTATTTTATTGTATATGTTTTTAAAGGCATCCCAAAAATTGGATACTTTTTGAAGAAAGCCTTATTTTTAATTTGATTGTAAATTTCTTTTGTGTTCTGGATACATTAAAATCTTAAATGAAAAGTAAAATGAATTGTGAAAGTGAAAATAAAGTGCCATTGATAAAAAAAAAAAAAGAATCTGATTTATCTTAGGAATCTTGATTGTGCATATTTCATAAAATGCAAATGAACTATTATGGTCTTTCTCTCTCCTTCCTCACCATTTTTTTTTTTTATTTTACTTCAAAAGTGTTGAAAAATTCTTCAAATTTTGAAGCTTTTATAAAAAAAATAAAGTATTTGATTAAAATATCTAACTTTTTTTGTTATTAATAAAGTACTTTAAGTTGTGAATTTTTTTTTTAATTTTAGAGCAAAGGTTGAGAGTGGTTTGTGTTTCTAGTAATTCAAGAATGAAATTTTTTTAAAAGTATTCTATAAAGTGTTATTTTTGTGCAAATTTCATAATATATTACAGAATTATAATTTTTTTTAATGGGAACTATGTTCAGCGAATTAAAATTATTAACATAGTAGGATAAATAATTTGGCTAAATCAGTTATCTATATCTGTATTCATCATTTTCTATCAATTTACAGTGTTAGAATGAAATATTGGATTTTTATGACAATGCTAAAATATAAATATTTTTGTCCCTGAATTTTTGAAAGAGAAAGCTTATTCTACATCAGTTCTTTGCATTTTGTCTAATTGGAATCCAATTCCGAAGTAAATTTTTTTGTTTAAAATTTTGATCAACAGATTTGTTCTTCTAATCAGAAATTAATGTTTAAATCACGACTGTGATTCATAGGTAGTTTTTTGAGATTTTTACTGTGTAATTGTCTTGTCTCCTACAGGATAAAGTAAAAAAGCTCAATCTAACAGTGCAATTATCTCATTAATAGTTTTATATAGCAATTTGCAGGTAAATACCATTTGTCCTTTAACCTTGGAGATGTTTAAAAAATATTTCTGAAACAATGCAGTAGATTATAATTTTTGTGCCCTGGGGGCTTAAATAGATATAAGTCATTTTTATTTATTTATATTTGATACATAACAATTTCAGATTGGTGAAAAATAAAATTATATATCTTTTTTGCATTTTTTTAAAAGTGGTACCCAGGCTACTTGCCCCTCCCCCAAACTACACCACAGTTTTGGAGAAGTCTTATTGCTTTAGAACTATTCAAATCCATTTTGAGACTTTTTTTTAAAATTTTCACCTTGTAAAACTGAAAAAGAAAATAAAATTTTTGTAATAAACATATAACTTTGCTTACACAGTGTCCCCTGAATATCACATATGCAAATGATATCTATAATATAAAAGAAGGTAAAGACAATTAATGTAATTTCCTTCGCCTGCTTTTTGGTGTACTGAATTGTTATACTCTATATTCAGAATTGTTTTGTTTAATATATATTGCAACTTCAAACACCATAATTAAAATGCTTCATTCAAAAAGGGAGACTGTTTTTAAAATAATCAATTGGAACAGCAATATTAACAAAATCTTGTATTAAATGATTATGAAAAATACAAAAATTGCTAATCATATTTTGGATTCTTTTCAAATTTTCTGCCGAAAATTAATCTTTTGTTATGATGCAAGATACAAGGCTAACCTAACTACATTCAAAAAGTGTTTCTGTTTTTACTGTGTCCCTAATGGAGGTTAACTTTTTATAAATAATTCAGTAAAGCCTTGAAGTTTCTTACAAAATTATTTTTATAAAATCTGAAAATACTTTTTAAGTACTTGGAGTTTATTTTTCTTCCCTTATTAAGTTCAACTCTTATTTTATACCGTGCTATGCTCTTATTTTATGCATTAAATGAAATAACACTGAAAGAGCAACTATGTTTTGTTATACATTTGCAAAATGGAATTATTTTTTTTAATTAACTGATAATCATGAAGCTAAAATTCCCATTTAAGTTTTCTTCCAGATTCAATTGTGGTGATATTTTTAATTTTTAATGCAACAATCTTGTCAAAAAAAGCAACTGATTGGAGTGCCTTTCTGTGTTGAAGACATTGTAGAAGAGAAATCGGGTTAAAATTTCTAGTTGACATAAAATGTATGGATTTTTTTACTAAGTAAAGATGGTAGATCTCTTACAATAACTTTTAAAAAGTTGTTTTCCTACATTTAGCTCATTGGAGGGATTCCATCTACATAAAAGTCAAAACATATCCAGTAGCCATCAATTACAAAGATCAGTGTAATAGATTATTTGTTTGCAAGAGCTTTTTTTTTTTTTTTTTTTTTTTTCATTTTAAGTGAAAGAAAATACTACACTAGTTCTTTTGTGTGTTTAAAAATACAATTTTTATTTTTGCTGTGGGAGGGGAGAAAAAAAAAATACTTTCTACTTGCTTGTTTTTACTTTTTGTTATTTGATAGATAGTTCCTATGTATAACTTTTTTAATTTAATTTGTTGAGTTTAATCTAGCCAAAGATTCTGAAAGGTTTGAGTGTAGCAGATGGCTGAATGTCATATACTGGGTTTTATGTACTTATGTGTTCATTACAAAAGTTCTTATGTTTCAATACTGTATAACACTGAAGATTGATTTTTATAGGATAGTATATAACTTTAGCACTTTTATCTTATATCTCGTCATATTTAGCAAATATTTGAAGGAAAGTTAAAACTTGTATTGCATAAACTAACCATTGATCATAATTAGAAGCTACATATCTTTGCCGTGACAGATATCTTAAAACATAGTTTCATTTTAATGTTCAAAAAGCTTTTTTTTTTACATTTTTATATATATATATTTCATACTCATTTACATAAAAAAAAATGTGTACTCAAAACTGCTTTGCCACTTTATTTTGTTATTATTGTTAAATGCAGTGGATCTAATGCAAATTGCTGGATTCGTTATTTGCTTTTAAAATGTCACTGAACTGAATTGTGATTGCTAATTTTTTGTGCGTTGTTTTTGTCGTTTCTTAATCATTTTGTCTATTGTTTTTATCGACTTTATCTTTTCCTATCTGTATTGTTTTTATCTACTGTGTCCCCATCTGTATTTGTGTTTGTTTGTTGTTTAAATTTCAAAAATGTTTGTCCTTCATGTAGCATAATTTGCTTGTAATTATTTGCAGCTTCTATTTCATTGTTTATATTATAATAATGTGGGTAATAATGTAGATATTTAAGAACATGATGCATCATAAATTAGAGAAATTAAAATCACGGATTTTAATGCAGTTAGGAAAAGGTTAGAACTTTTAATCAACAGATTAATTTACAGATTTTTTTCAGTTACATCAATGTTCCTATAAATATATTGTATTAATGACTCATTTAAACTGTTTTTAATTTATAGCATACCTCATGATGGCATATCCGATTAGAATGGCCTAAGAATTCACTAAGATTCATATTTAATTAAGGTGACTAACTTTTAACCTTCAACAAAAGGAGGACACAAATAAATTGAAGCTAAAAGATATCTCTACTAATAATAAAGGAGAATGTCTATGTGTGTGTGTGTTGGCCCTCTGCAGGACAGACTGCTAGGCTTAGAGCAATGAATTTTGGCACAAACATACTTTGGAGGGTGGGAATGTGCACCTCGGAGTTGTTTTTTTTTTGAAATTTTAATTAGAATTTTAATTAATTAAAAATTAAGCTAAATTTTAGCAGTTTTTTTCTTAAACATCCAAAACTATTACAGCACAAAAATTATTTTTACGCCATCTGAAAATTTTAAAAAATTACCTTTTCAATGATATCAATTAAGTTGGCATATGATTTTTTTTATATCGAATTTGAATAATTTTTAAAAATATTTTTTGGCATTATTTACAACAATACTTTTCATTGTTGCAATACGTTTCAAACCATAATCATTGTTTAAAAAAATGTTGAATTGCATGTTTCTCTTGCATTGTTGAAAACTAAGAAAATATCTAACTGGGTTTTACTTTCTTCTTTTATTTGATCAATTTTTCTGTGAAATCTACAAAGGAAGAACTCAGGATAGTAAGTATATAATAAAATAATCCAGTGAACTGAAAGATTAATGTTGCTATGTTTTAATTCTTTTTTATCGTTGTATTTTAAGCCAATTAGCATGTGCCATGCCAATTTAATGTTGAAATCAAATGTGCATTTTACGTTAATGTGGGCAAGGAACAGAACAAGTGCAAGGCTACGAAAGGAATACAGGTTAAATGTCCATAGCAATTTGAAGTTTAAAACTACTTTGTTAAGGGAACCGTGAATATAAAATTATGCATAAGAGAATCGGTTTAAATTTTATTTCCGGCGATTAAGGTTGTCGCCGAAGGCTTCTAATCATAAATAAAAGAAGCATTTAATTCATTGCAACAATAATACAGAATACACTATAATATGATAAATGCATAATGAAAGCATTTGTAACATCATTTATTGTACACTTTTCGAGGAAGAGCAGAACTTACAAAAAGGAGGACAGTTGGTCACCTTAATTGTTACTCTAATTTTCTCCTAATTCCTTGATAATCTTGCATCCTAATTTGGCTAATTATTGAAGCATTATATTCTTAATTTATCTAGCTTATAAAAGAATATATAGTGAGGAATTTTATAACAAAATGAATTAGACAGTGTTTCATGAAATCGTATTTAAAAAGAAATCTTGAATGTCTTCAATTTTTTTTTAAGTGTAAACAAGAGAATGTGTTATTTTTGGCAACAGCATGTATGTTATGAGAGTTCATGCTGTTTTCAGTAATGAATTTTAACTTGAAAACATTTTAAAATCAAAATTTTTCTTATTTTTTTTATGTCTAAAAATTGTTTTGTTGCATGTATGCAATTTTAACTCAGACTGTGTTTTTAACTGTTTGTGTGAACTAAATATTTTTGTGTATCAAAAGTAAAATAAATTACTTTGTCTTAAGTTGTTCTCTTTTCATTGTAATATCTGAGCCATTATCATTGAAATTGGACAGAGGCAGGGAAACAATTATCAAAACCTTTCCTCTAAGTTTATTTATTTAGTTCTTTTATAAATATTTTTACTTTTTTGTTACTTTTCTGATTATTGTATTTATGGAAATACAGTAGAACCGCGATATAACGAACCCTCGGTTACAGCGAACCTTTTACACGGTCCCAACTGAAGCCCTATGTTAATAATGTATTTTCATACGTTTACAACGAACAGCAAACACTAGAGACTCTGTTGTAGCAAACTGAAAAATTTCTAAAACTTCAAACTTTTCACTTGCCCAAATGGATATTGTTTACTAATTATGCTCAAGTCAACCCAACTACAAGAGTTACCCCTTTTGCATGAAATACTCTTGTCCAGAGACCACATTCCTCGCCTATTGTACCTTTGTTAGAGTCGCTGCTAACCCCATAAGTGAGACAAAGGAACAATAGTCAAGGCTTTTTACAGTTTCTATCTCCCCTCCTCGCCCCGGTAGACACCTGGCCTGGTGTCAACCAAGGAAGGGGGGACTTTCTGGTCAGACGACCTAGGAACAATCAGGTATTTTCTCTGCAATTTTAGTTTAATTGCTTATCATTCTGTGAACTTTGCAGTGACCATGGCTAACGTTGGCAAGCGAATTATTGAATACTTTATTTGTCCCTAATTACTAATGAAAATATTATGTTATTAAAAGTTTATTATAGAAGTAGTATCTCAGCATGTTAGGGCATTTTTTTGCAAATGCGGATACAGCGAACCTCGGTTAAAACGAACTTCTGAGTCGGTTCGTTATAACGGGGTTTGACTGTATAACAAAAATATGCATAAATATTCACTATTACAAGACTTGTCTCAGTGATGTGTGCTTTACAATAATTATTAACACGTTAAGCGCCACAACTTATGCCTGAATTCGAACCCCTTATCTAATTAGATGACTCCTATGTTATCTCTTAACTACAGTGGAGGAGGGGTCATCTGATTAGATAGTAAGTATGAATCGTATTTGATCGCCGTGTGAATCGTATTTGATTCACCTGGTGATTTACTTGTTAAGGATTTCATCCATCTTATTTTTATTTTTTGATCTTGATGTGAAAACTAACTAATAGAGGAATTGGATTTTATCTGAACAAATAATTCCAGGAGTGATGCATTGTTTTTCGCAAATTGGATAATATGTGTTCTGCAACGCCTGTTGCAACTGATTGATAATCTTTTCACAGGCTGTTCCATAAAATATTGAAGGCAGGCAGTATAAGGGTGTATTTAAGTGACTTTTCCTCTATACCTCGAATTTTAGTTCTGCTATCTTTCTTGATTTCACACAAATCATTGCGTTTTGGTGTGTAGAAATGGTGGCGTGCTAAATATTTGCTTGGTTAACCATCTTTTCTCATTTATGCACTTCTACATCAAATTTTTTATATTGGATATAGCTGTGTTAAAATATTTCTATAAATGTTTTCATTTCAGTTCCATTCATTCTTTGGCAGGGAAGGCTACAGTCTATTCAACTAGTATTATCTACTAATTAGATCTTTATTTACCATAAAGATCTGACGAAAATTTGAGAAGGTGATCTCCTGATCTCTGGTGTTCTAGAAACAAAGAACAGTAGTCTAGTATTCCGATATTATAGTTTTCTATTTTTCAGCAATAATTGTTTAAATCTGTGTAAATGAGTGTAAGGAATGTGTGCTAAGGAAGATTATATAAAAAATTATTTTGGACTAAAATAAATAAAAATTAATTGTTTAATTAAAATTCATATTTTAAAAAAATTTCCTTCTTCAAGTCAAAAATGTAGTGGGTAAATAATCTCGGTGATCAATTATTAAGTAATTCAAAATTAATTGAAAAAATCGAAAGTGGCAGTGATGCGAGGATGAATTAATATACAGGGTGTTCATTAATTATTGTCGGGGTTTCCGAACATCATAACTTTCGAATAAAAAATATTACGCAAAAACCGATTACGTATTCGTAAATTACAACTCAAAGAATTTTATTAATGATATTAAAAAGATTAATGAATTTGCACATGGCTGCCCTTCGTGGCTCGTAACACATCGGGGCGAAATTCGATTTCCCTCCAAGTGTTCTCCAGCATTTGTGGAGTAACATTTTGGATCGCAGTAACAATTCTGCGCTTCAGTTCATCAAGGGAGGGCACAGGGGTCTTGTACACAATGTTCTTGACAAACATTGCGTGGACTGCGAGTAAACGTTTCTTGGATGCGATCAACATTTTCTGCGAAGTGCTCGGTCTTCCCGCTCTCTTTCGGTGTAGAACGCTACCATTTTCCTGAAATTGTGTTAACCAGCGTCTGATAGAATTATCCGAAGGAGGATCTTTCTTGTACGTGGTCCTGAAGCGACGTTGAGTAGTTATGACTGATTTAGTTTCGAAAAACCACAATACACACATTGCTTTTTCTTGCACGGTCGCCATTTTTATTTATGACGTCATAATTACCCAGACTGCAAATGCGCTAAGGTCGCATTGTTGCCACGTAAAATTCTTTGAGTTGTAATTTACGAATACGTAGTCGGTTTTTGCGTAATATTTTTTATTCGAAAGTTATGAGGTACGGAAACCCCGACAATAATTAATGAACACCCTGTATAGTGTAGGGTTAGGATATAAATCGGAAACTCTCGTACTCTTTCATTTTAAAGATGGACTTATTTAAGTATGTGTGTGTTTTAATTCCACCTTCCTCCAGTTACACCTGCAGTGAGCAAGCATAACTTTTCATTGGTTTCTTCATGCTATCGTAGTTTTTATATGAAATTGTGCATAAATTTTAAACCATTATTGCAAGGTCATGCTGTAATCTTAGATAATGCTTCGAAAACTGTGAATTCTTTAAGCATTATTCATTTCTATATTTGGAAATATATTTTTAAATATATTTCTGTCTTAATGGTAGATATATCACCTATACATATATCTAGGCATATAATGAGATCTATCTCTTGTTTTAGGATACGTGCATGTACCATTGTTTTCAAAAAATGGCAATTGTGCTGTGCTATTCGATTTTAAGCAAAGAAGACAGATTCAGATTGCTTAATTGGTTTAACTGATTTACTAAAATCAATCTAATATTTTACAGGTCGAACAGACTTGCTTAAAAAAATTTAAGTTAAACTAATTCAACATCCGAGGTCACGATTTTCATTTTATTTTCTCGTAAACAAATAGAAAATAATCGTCAAAAAATTCGACTTCGAGATTATGATGATTCTATGAATTTTAGACTTCCTTGAATCCGAAGGAATTATTTTTTGAAAAATGCATTACTGTCTGTGAACACGATTACTCAAAAACGATCCCACTCCAAAATTGTAGATTTATATCAAATTTTGAACGAAATCTATCTAGATGAAGTCAATCCGCTTGTCCGTCCGCGCGCTAGTGGCTTAGCAAGGGGTGTATAGACGTCCCGGACGCCATGGAGAGAAAATCTTAGTGCATTTGTGTCACTTTTTAAAGCTAATTCTGATACAAGGGCGATAAAACCATATTATGCGCCTGGCGCCACTTACTATCGCTACGCCATTGCTATGTGCATGTGAATGAGATAACTCAAAAACGCAAAGAACAAGACAAATGAAATTTAGAATAATATTTTATTACTAGACTTTATCAAATTTGACAACCATTCCGTTTTACCGTCTGTCGATCTGCTTATTTGTGCATCTGTGAACGCGATAACTCAGAAACATCACAGGCTAGATGGGT
>BGPR01002507.1:36090-76363 GCA_013235015.1 Araneus ventricosus | reverse complement strand
CGAAGCCAAACAGAAACAAATGAAGGATAGAACGGGAGTGCTCTCCCCTCGACTTTTTCGTATATTCGACCCGACAATATGACGCGTTGTGTTTAGCTTCGTCGTATTGTGAAGAGACTAGAATATGCATGTTGGACCTCCTGTCTTGAACCAATTGTATACAAACTTTGATATATACTAATACTTCGATTATTGTCGGTTTCGGTTTTCGTCGATTTTTTCCGCAAAAAATTTGTCTCGGTTTTCGTTGTTTGCCTCGGATTTCGTCGCTGCTAAGTTTGCGGAAATAGACGGCGAAGGTGCGAGTTCGGACAAGTTTGGGGCCGAAAAAAAAAAAAAAAAGATTGAGTGGAGGCTGAAGGATTCATCCCGCAACAAGTCTTCAATTGCGATAAAACTGGCCTCTTTTGGAAGAAAATGGCAGAGGACGTTCATTACAGAATAGGAAAAGGCACTGCCAGAACTTAAAGCCTATGAAAGAAAGTCTAATTCTTTCGTTGCGTCTTTTAGTATTAAACACTATATTATTCTCTATAAAATGTGTTTTTGGTATGCATTTCGGAGTGTCTAGAACGAATTAATTGGATTTGCATTGATTCATACGGAAATAATTGCCTCATCGGTTTCGGATTTCGCCGATTGTTTTCGCACGGATTATTGACGAAAACCGAGGTATCACTGTATATTAAAAAGTATGATGTAAAAACCACATACCAAATGTTTTTTTAGAGAGCTCGTTGCGCTTACTAGTTATCATCTTCACATACACATGAATAGACAGGCAGTCCAATAGTTGACGTGTTTGGTTGTTGAATGTTGACACAGATCTATAAAATCAAAAGCAAAATTTCATCCATCTAGTTTGTTGTACTTTTGATTTACCGTGTTCACATGCACACGGATAACAGACTTCTTGCTAATGGATTTCATCCAAAATTTGATAAAAATTCACAATTGTGGTTCCACTCGTCTGATTCTGTCTTCTTGTTAAGGCACAGACATGTCGACAGGCATAATTCCAAAAATAGGATTTTTCTGACTCGGGGGAGGTTTGAAACGGGAAGATGCGTCAAACTCTCAAGATCGAATTTTTGACGATTATAATACTTTCTCGTTGTATATGAGAAACGAAATTCCTTGAAGTGTGAAATAAAATCTTCGCAGAATAATTGCTACTACACGTTTCAAGATTTTTCCTTTACAGGTGCTTCTCCAATTGTCTCTCCAATGTACTGGAATCCAGGATACCAGTACATTGGACATTGCGCCAGTACATCTCAATACCCTGTAATCACCGCTCACAGTTTCGCCGATAATTATTATAGTACCGTAGAGATGCAATTGAAGAATACCGAAGCAACTAATAAATTCGTTCACTCCAACCTTTAAATTTATAAATTATAAGTATATTTGCTTCATTAGCATGCTGATGCAGTTATGTGCGGTCTCAAGTAATAATATCGCACCTGATGTACAGGACGTCCGAGAATTATTAGACACGTTAAAAAATTATATAAAATAAAAACTAGAACATATAGAAACAAAATATCTTTACTAACTTATTACGGAACTACAAAAGTTAATCAAGGTCGATGTGAAGTCCCTGGGTTGCGTGCTGTGTATGTCCAAGCGATACTCGATTTCACACCTGTATTTGCAAACATCTGAGGAGCTATCGAATGAATAGCATCTGTGATACGGTGCTTCAGTTCCTGCATATTAGCGTAAGGCATCTATCTAATACACACAATCTTTCAGAAGACTCCACATGAAAAAAATCCAAGGAACCAAATTCTGAAGTTCGGATAACACAATTGAATTTTTGATGTAATTGAATTGAACTGATTGAATTTTTCTCATACATTACACACACCTAGCTCCATCATATCGGATTCTGGGAATAAACAATGCTGTGAAACAAGACTTTAGAAGCCGTGTTAGTAATACGAAACATCGGGACAACGTTTACTGTTCCTAGTTATTTCTTTGAAAACTTTTGTGATGTCTCCAATAATTCTCGGACACCCTGTATTATTGAACGCTTAAAGTAATTAACTTTTACTAAACTTTCGAAAGCCTTATTATTCCATTCGACATCCATTAGCTCAATGTATGAATTCATCTCGGGATAATGAAGGAAGTGAAATAGGTTAGCAAAAAAGTCGAGTTAAAAATTAAGTGGGTGCAGTTTTTTGAGAGGCAGCCAAATCTCTCCTCAGGTTGAGTTGTTATTTGGTCGCCATCCAAAATGAAGCCTTGGGTCCCGTAGCAGTGGCATAATATATGGACGTTGTCATGGCGATCCTGACCCTATTTCTTCAGACGTATCGCTTTGATCAACCTTGCCCTGCGTGAGTGGAGCGCGTTGCTTCTGCATTGCGGGCCCTTACCACCAATGTGCACGGACAGTGAAATGTGTGCGGTGCATCCTAATTACAGTGCAATAATCGCGCGTTTCTATGAATTTTAATGTTTGTGCCAAATAGTTAAAAGTTTGTTGGCTACTTCAGCGAAATTAATGTTCATTTTGTCGTGAAAAGGTCTTTCCGCTCGTTACAGTGATAGTCGGTCGAACTTTCTTGTGTGACAAAATACCGTCAGATTTGAATCGCTAATAACTACGAGACTAATAATGCGAAAAGAACGGTCGACACCACGACGGATAGATCACATCTGTAAGAGTTTGTCGCATAGTATTTGTTTTGCCTGTGACGTCATAGTACCAGTGTAGGCGCATGCGCGTGATAGTTATGAATTAGCTTTATGTAAGTTTATAAATGAGTGTAGCGTGGAAACGCGTTTAGCTAAGAGGTAGATTCTGGTGTCATTTTAAAGAGCTTGAGGAGCATTACTAGGACCTAAAATGAGACAATAAAAATATTTATCAAAATATAAGTAAAAATCGGTATTAAATTGAAAATTTCGAACTCCTCGTGTTTTTTTTTATTATAACATGCAGAGTTTTTTTTTCGAATTGTACGAAACTTGCAGAATACTTCACAATACGTAAAAGAAACATTGTATTAAAATTTGAATTCAAAATTTGAATATTACGGGTAATATGAGCATTTGTAGTAAATATATTTTACTGCGCATACGCGAAATGTAGTTCTATATACTGTCAACAGATGGCGCCATCAAAAGCTACTCTAAATAAAGCATAAGAAAGGCGCAATTCGGGTCCGCGCCGTAGTTTCTTCGTGGGAACGTCTGGATAAAATCATAAAACAAGTATTTCGTGTTAATATGTAATTTAATTATCAATCTCTTTAATACAATATTTACATAGAGTAGTATAATGGTTACAGAATAGATAAATCACAACTTTATCGCATGTATTAAGGGTCTGTGGTAGCTTGTGATTTATCTATTCTGTAACTATTATACTCCTCTGTGTAAATATTGTCAAAGAGATTGATAATTAAATTGCATATTAATACTAAACACTTGTTTTATGATTTTATCCCGACGTTTTCACGAAAAATCTACGGCGCGTACCCGAACTGCGCCTTTCTTATTTCACTTTTTTTTTTGCTTTCAAAAAATTTACTTTCTTATATTCTTTGGAATTCGTTTCACCATTTTTTTCTTCGTTTTTCATTTAGCCTCACAGAGGAATAGACATTTAGGGAAGAAAGAACAGAAAAAAAGTGCACAAAGAGAAATGGTGTATACAATAAAGAATCATTCGATATGTTTCCAGGCCAAGCAACTTCAAATCATTGTTGAGAAAATGGAATTGTACATCTCTTTTTCCCACCCACATTCAATTTTTTTTCTATAGAGTTCAGCAGATTCTGATGATGAGTTAGGGAAGAGGCAGTGGCGAATCCAGGATTTGGGTCGGGGGGGGGGAGGTATAAAAAGTTTTGTATCGTCGTGAGGAATGTCAAATCTTATGGTTTATGTAAACCAAAACACTTTAACTTTACAGAATTTACTCACCTGACAATAAGAATCATAAAGAATACTACATTACTTTCGATAATTTAACAAAAAACGCAATGAAATAACTAGCAAAAACATGTTTTTGACTGCGTCAACGTCGCAAATACGAGTGGAATGACTACAAAAAGTGGGAAAACTTTCGAGCCTGTCAAAAACCAGGAAGAAATGTTTTCAATTTTTTTAAAGGGAGATTAAGAAAAAACAGCTGTAGTGATTTTAAATAAAATAAATAATTTTGGTTCATTTGGGGGGGGGTGCTAGAGTCTGATAGCCCTCCCATTCGCCACTGAAGAGGATATGGTATAATTGCAAGACAGGATACTAAATACAGGTCTGGGGGAGGCTGATACGATCCTCCCCCCCCCCCCCCCCCGATTTTTTTCCGAGTCGGCATTTTGGCCATCAGTCGGCACAATTTGATTGGATAAACAGGATTGTAATTGGATCGTAATTTATTCTGCAAGCCGACGACGCTTGGATAAACAGGACTTCAGTCTTAAAGGAAGAACGGAAAATTTTATTAAGTCGGTATTTTTTTCGAAAAAGTTACTGAAACTTAAATGAAATAATTTATTTATCAAAAAGTAAACTTATACATTGACTGCAAAGTCAAGAAAACTATGTTTGCTGCTGGGGAAAATTGCCGATTCTGCTTCATGTAACACTCATATTCATCAAAATCGACTTTTTACTCATGGTTATTTTTATATTAGTGATCAGTTAGATCTTATTACTGTTTTAAATATCTATCAATTTTCTGGAATCGGCATATACCGGATTATGTTAGCTTTCCTACAAATACTGATTGCCAAAATGTTCTTTTTCATCAACTTTTTTTTTCGAATCATGGTTATTGTTAGACGAGATCTAAATCAATCGTAAAGCAAACCAGTTTGGGTTTATACTAAATAGATTCTATAAACGTCACATCTTTTACAGATATAAATAACGTTGGTTACAGTAATGTGTAGTTGTATTAGAAATGACGAACTACCATCACATCGCCCGTCTGCTGACCCTGACTATTTCGTAAGTATGTTTAATCGAGGATTAAATCGGTTGTATTTATATGTGCCTATGCTTATATTTTTATCACCTAATAAAGATGTCTATTTTAACTATTATTAGTCGTCGTCAATTATCTTGTCATTGTCATGAATGCATCTAAATACAAATTAAGTAAACTAATTGGGTTACTCTGTTTTATTAGATGTATTACTAATCGCGTTTCTTTGACAACCAACGGTAATACAAGAGATTAACACATTCACTGCCACCGACGCGCTGGCGTGTCCAGAACCTATTATCTGATTAGATGACGCCTTCTCTACTGTAGTTAAGAGATGGGGTCATATAATTAGGTAGATGGTTCGAATCTCAGGCGTGAATAGTGGCAGCGAATGTGTTAAATAATCAATGGGATTAACCAGTAAAATTAAATCGAAATCAAGTGTATGAAAATTCGTCATCTTAGCAAGGAAACATGCCGACTAAGAAAAATCAGTTGAATTTTTTTTTTTTAATATATCAAACGTGATTTCCAATATACAAAAATCATTTTTATTGCCTACAGACTATATGCACCAAATAAGAAATTTGGCTTTAGCAAATTTAGTTTGATGCACCGAAATTAGGAAAAGCAAACTAATTTTAGGTAATTAAACTTTATTCTGAAAATAACAGAAGTAACCAGGCTGCACAGATTGAACACAAGTTACGGACACAATGAAAATCTTCACCCTGGAAGTAGCAGAAGGTTGCACACAGGGGTGACGCCAGAGGGTGTACCGGGGGCCAGCCCCCCATCGGGGAAAATTTTTGTACGTGGTATTCAACCGTAGTTGATAAATAATAATCTGGCGAAAATTTGAAACCAATTTTATTACATTCGTCCCCCCATACAGCAGGTCGTGCCCTCCTGTCGCAGAGTCCGTTCCCCCTATCGGGCAAACTCTAGCGCCATTCCTGGTCGCACAACACACATCTCAACCCGTGGTGTCGCAAGGGAAGGCAGGGGAGGTGGGCACTGATGTCCGGGACATCAGTCTAGAACAATGATTATAAATGTTTTTAATGACAGAAAACAAAAATACCATTCCCCCTTGCCTATTTTCCTCATATTCTTATAAAAATTATCCAGGTATTTTTATAAGATTTTCAATTAATATTCAATTCCTGGAAATTCAAAGGATTCTATTTATAGTGACACTTGGTTAATTGGGACGTTTTTAACTCCTATTCGTCGATAATTCGAATTTTTTTCTATGGTCCCTTGAATTTTCTATTACAACTAGAAAATCACCCGTCATAGTATGACGGAGCAAATTGCCTCTTCATTCGAGAGATTTCCCGTCATATTTGACGTGTTTAAATAGATATATATGCGAGAGAAATGTTTAACATTGATTGAAAAAAAAATAAACATATGTTTTATGACAGGAAATATTTGTTTTTATTTACATATTTCTTCATTCAAAAAACCTCTTGGAGAACAACATTCCGTGTGAAGTATTTTTCGGTGTTTAACACTCTTATTATAATTCAATAACCATGAAATTCTCAGCTTGTCAAACGTAAGTCAAAAGTTAAAATTTCAAAGGAATTCTTTTTCGAAATTCTAATCAAAACAAAGCACTTCTCTGCTTGTCAAACGTTGCCAAAAAAATATTATCAAATTATATCATCACGATTGCAATAAATAATCAGATGCATCGTGGCGTCCAAACTATATCACGCGCAGAGACGTGATTTACTACTTTCTATTAAAAAACGGAAATTAATTTGAAATATAGGATTAATATCATTTAAAATTTCCCGGGAACTATTGACCATAGCGAGAATTAATTTTTATATCAATCGATAGAAATTTTTATTTCACTATTTTAGAGATATTAAATTTGAAATTAGAACGACAACTACTCTTTTAAATTTAAAATTACTGAAATTTAGGTTCTCTAACACTGAAATAATGCTGTTTAACGTCTCGCAGTGCTATGGCACGAGTTTTATTGTTGGTGACGTCAGAGTGTTAATGAGAGACAGATCTGGGCTATTATATTAGTAACTAGCTGTTACCCGCGACTTCGTGCGCGAAGAATTTGAATTATTCTTTTTTTTTAATTCACGAATGTAAATGTTTTGTTGCATCTTGAAAGGAGAAAGTAAAAGTTCTGACGGTTAAAAATACTTAATTGGACGGCTGACAGGAGTGTACTGTACATGTATACTGATATAGTTATGTAAATTGTTTATTTATGCTAATATATATACTTTTGTATACCACGTTATTTGCACGGATGTAGAGGTTGTGTGGGCTGGACACACTTGAACACGCCACATATAGTTGCCCATACGAAAAATATGGTTTTTTCAAATATACGCCTGCCACTTTCAGTGTCTGGCCCTGAGCCTGGCAAATGCTATTTTTAAAGGGATTTATTACCTTTTGAACTGAGATGATAAATCCTTCGGTATTATCGGAAGGCGTGGAATTAAAACACTCTCTCTTCTCCCTATATCAGTCATAACCGTAGCTTTCCTGACGTTTGTACCTAGGTGTGTAATTTCTAACCGTGCGCCATTGCTCAGTCTCGGTATATCGAGGTTACGTATTAGTAGCACTGGCACACCGACATTGAATCTTGGCTTGTCGGAAGGTGCCCCTGACAATTCTAAGATGTTGAAGAGCTCTACAGAATATGATGTTCCTTGTTAATGCCCATTACCGTATCTACAGATGGATATTTTGTAATATCTCACTGTGAAAATTAAACAAAACATCGAGAGAATAATTCACTAACGTCATTGGATCACTGCGTAACCGTATTAAAAGCTATAAATGCTACGACAACAGGAAACCGGAAGTGTAAAGTCTCCTTTGCTGTTTATGGTCAAAGAAACAATATTTTCTTATATAACTTTAACACTGGCAAAACCCCGATCGCGGAACATTAATTTGGTTTGAATTTATTTCTATAAGAATAAAAAGTATTGTTTGAAATTACGTTACAAAAATATTTTTAAACCTTAATAACCATCAGAGAAAACATTTCATCGCATTGGAATTAATAGCATTAAAAAGATCATTTTCTGGTATTTAAAATGGCATAAAAATAATTGTTGTTTAATAAATATTTCAGAAGTTATTGGCAAAAAACATCTAAGCATTAGGCTTAAAAGCAGCTAATTTTCGTTATTTAATTAAATATCTTAAGAACTAATTAACTCTGAAAGTTGAAAATAGCACCTTTGACCTAGAAATATGCTCTAGAATGTCGTGTGTAAATTTCATGTCGCTACCGTTCACCGTTTAGGATAATAAATATTTCAGAAGTTATTGGCAAAAAACTTCTAAGCCTTAGCCTTAAAAACGGCTAATTTTCGTTATTTAATTAAATATCTTAAGAACTAATTAACTCTAGAAGTTGAAAATAGCACCTTTGACCTAGAAATATGATCTAGAATGTCTTGTATAAATTTCATGTCGCTACCGTTCACTGTTTAGGAGGAGTTCTTGTGACCGATAGACAGACAAATACATGCAATTTCTGCCTTATTTTATAGATATTTATAAAGATAAGCAAAATTTTCAGAAATAAAGGTAAATTAGTTCAAAGTCTAACCGTTGCCTAGCAACGGAGTAGCTATAAATTTGCGTTATTTCCAAATAGTCTGCACGTAATTAAAGTTATTAAACTTTAAAAAGTTAATAAAAATTTAAGGAAAAATGTCACAGAAATAAAATTGATATCATTGAAAAGGTAAAATTTTGAACTTGAAGATGGTATAAAAATAATTTTTATCGAATAATTTGTTCCGAAGTTACGGCGGAAAAAAGGATCACGTGATAGTTGATTTTAAAAACAATTTATTCCACATGTTTTCGCATTCCTGAAGGATCACGTGACAGTTGATCGAAAAATAAAATAATCTTCATCGCGAATCGCGGAGTCAATGGGCTTTCTTTGTTAATTATTTAATTGTTAACTGTAGTAAAAAATAATTAATTTAACGCGATTTCACCTACCCTATGTCCGTTCCTGGGTTTCAAGCTACAACTCTGTCAATTTTCATCCAAATTGGTTTGGTAGTTTTGCCGTGAAAGCGTAACAAACAGACAGACAGACACACTTTCATATTTATTATATTGCTAGTTGTTACCCTCTTCTTCGTGCGAGAAGAACTTGAATTATTCTTTTTTTCAATTCACGAATGTAAATGTTTTGTTGCATCTTGAAAGGAGAAAGTAAAAATTCTGACGGTTGATAATACTTAATTGGACAGCTGACAAGCGTGTACATGTATGCTGATATAGTTATGTAAATTGTTTATCTATGCTAATATATTTTTGTATACCACGTTATTTGCACGGATGTAGAGCTTGTATGGGCTGGACACACTTGAACACGTCACATATAGTTGCCCATGCGAAGAATATGGTTTTTCCAAATGTACGCCTGCCACTTTCAGTGTCTGGCCCTGAGCCTGGCAAATGCTATTTTTAAAGGGATTTATTACCTTTTGAACTGAGATGATAAATCCTTCGGTATTATCGGAAGGCGTGGAATTAAAACACTTTCTCTTCTCCCTATATCAGTAATAACAGTAGCTTTCCTGACGTTTGGACGTAGGTGTGTAATTTGTAACCGTGTGCCATTGCGCAGTCTCGGTACATCGAGGTTACGTATTAGTAGTACTGGCACACCGACTTTCAATCTCGGCTTGTCGGAAGGTGCCGCTGATAATTCTAAGTTGCTGAAGAGCTCTACAAAATATGATGTCCCTTGTTAATGCCCATTACCGTATATGCAGATGGATATACTGTAATATCTCACTGTGAAAATTAAACAAAACACCGAGAGAATAATTCACTAACGTCATTGGATCGCTGTGTAACTGTATTAAAAGCTGTAAATGCTACGGCAAAAGGAAACCGGAAGTGTAAAGTCTCCTTTGTTGTTTATGGTCAAAGAAAGCAATATTTTCTTATAAAAACTTTAACACTGGCAAAGCCCCGCGCGCGAAACAGTAATTTAGCTTGAATTTATTTCTATAAGAATAAAAAGTAATGTTAGAAATTATGTTAAAAATATATTTTTAAACCTTAATAACAATCAGAGAAAACATTTCATCGCAATGGAATTAATAGCATTAAAAAGATCATTTTCTGGTATTTAAAATGGCGTAAAAATAATTGTTGCCTAATAAATATTTCAGAAGTTATTGGCAAAAAACGTCTAAGCATTAGGCTTAAAAGCGACTAATTTTCGCTATTTTATTAAATATCTTAAGAACTAATTGACTCTGAAAGTTGAAAATAGCACCTTTGACCTAGAAAAAAGCTCTAGAATGTCGTGTGTAAATTTCATGTCGCTACCGTTCACCGTTTAGGAGGAGTTCTTGTGACCGACAGACAAACGAATACATGTAATTTCTGCCTTATTTTATAGATATTTATAAAGATAAGCAAAATTTTCAGAAATAAAGGTAAATTAGTTCAAAGTCTAACCGTATCCTAGCAACAGAGTAGCTATAAATTTGCGTTATTTCCAAATCATCTGCACGTAATTAAAGTTATTAAACTTTAAAAAATTAATAAAAATTGAAGGAAAAATGTCTCAGAAAATAAATTGGTATCATTAAAAAGGTAAAATTTTGAACTTCAAGATGGTATAAAAATAACTTTTATCGGACAATTTGTTCCGAAGTTACGGCGGAAAAAAGGATCACGTGATAGTTTATTTTAAAAATAATTTATTCCACATGTTTTCGCATTCCTGAAGGATCACGTGACAGTTGATTGAAAAATAAACTAATCATCGCGAATCACGGAGTCAATGGTTATGTAGAAATAGTTGCTCTCAAGCAAAATCTTGAAATGTGATTTTGAAAACATGTTTTTTAACCCCTTAAGTCTCGCATCCGTCATTTTTAGGCTTTTAAACTAAAATTTAACCTTCCAGCGGGTGCGCCTGCACAAATTTTACGACATATCATGCATCGTATTACATAAATATATCGTACTGTTTTACAAAAATAAATACAACTTTTATTTATGTTATCTTTATTTATTAGTTTAATAGTAAACAAAGATTTTATAAATAAAGATTGCACTTAAATTTATAAAAGAACGATATAAATATGTAATACGATGCACAATCCAAGTGTCTTTTGAAAACGCGAGCCACTGGAAGGTTAATCATTAATTAGCTTTATAATTTGACACAAAAATTACGTAGATTCCATAAGCATCTCAAGTATTCTATGCCTTCTTAGATGAATGAAAACGACAGCCCTTTTCCAAAACAGGAGGGAGTCATCTTAAAACATTGTCATTAAGAACTTCAATCTAAAATTAGCTAGAACAAAACAACAATAAAGGAAATAAGATTAAATAATGTAGTGTTAATAATCCCACATTCTACTACATTTACAGTAAATTTATACAAATGAAACATTTTTGTTCAAATAAAGTAACATTTCCTGTTAATAGTACAGTCCGTCAATGATTGGAAGGTGATTGGCAAAAAATTTGCCACCTAAAAGCACCCGGGAGTAAAAGGGGTAGACAAAAAAATTTCAAAATTTAGTTACAAAATTAGCTAATTTTCCTGGACAATTGTTTGGTTGAGTGATGTTTTTTTTTAATAATTGCTAGTTTTAGGTAGCTAAAATGAAATAAAAATTTAATTTTGGCGCAATGCACACTTAATTCATTTGGGCATTGCAGCAAAAATAAATTTTGAATATGCTATTAACCGCGATTTTATCATCCCTGTTTCCATTAATTCTCTCTATATTATTTGAAAGTATAATAGTGAAATTCTTTCGGATATGAGGCTGATAATATCCGTAAGAGAAATAATTGTTGTTAGCATTAACAGTTAATATAAATTTTTATTTTGGAAGTCTGCTTTCACCTATCTTATTTTTAGTTGTCTTGATTCTAATATAATTTAAAATTTTAATTTTCATTATTAATATATTGTTAAGAAGAAACGTTTTGCGGATATATTTCAAAATTGAGTTTTAAATTAGCTACCCTAAATTTATCATTTGAATTTAATTAAAATGTGGAAGCACGTCTTTCTACTCAATTAAATCCGGAATGATATTTTTTTTCTTTTAAAACGTTTCTATCAAATACGTTTATATGTGCTGAAATAAAGGAGAAAACACACTCAGATAAATACAAAAGAATTGAACTAAATGAATTTTCACACTTGATTTGAGCTTTTGCATTATGCTGGATATTTAAACTTATCAGACGTTTCTTCACAATGAAGCAATCAATATTATAATTACACTACATGTCAACAAAAGTTACCACTTAAAAACAAAGTATTTGCATCAGTCACTTTCGATTTTTTACTTTCTCGTATACGAAGTATACAAAGAGAAAGTATTGTAATCGTCAAAAAATTCGAACTCGAGATTTTGACGGATCTCCACGTTTTAGACCTCTCTGAGTCCGAAAAACACAATTTTGGAATTATGTCTGTATGTCTATCTGTGTGTGTGTCTGTGTGTGCGTCTGTCTGTGAACACGATAACTCGAAAACTATTAGAGCTACGGGGATGAAATTTGGTATGTGGTCTTTGAACATAATTTGAAGGTTTCTATCAAATTTTGGACAAAATCCGTTCACGGGAAGTCTGTCTATTTGTATGTCCGCGGTCATGTGAACGCTATAACTCAAAAACTTGAATAGCTAAATGGATAAAATTTGGTACACAGTTTTATCGTTATGAATGTAGGTCCGTATAAAAGTTTGGGCCAGATCTGTCAAAAAGAGGCATTCAAATTGCATATTCAATTTCTTTTAATCCGATTCTCATGCGCATGCGTATTGGTAGCAATTTGTTATTGTTGTAAATTTTATTTACAACAATAAATAATGTTTTCAAGCATAAATTGTTAACAATTTTTTTATTGTTGTAAATCAAACCGATCTCATTATTTCAGCAAATCTTTTATTCACGCGCTTTTGCAATTGTTACGGTTGTGGTAGTATAAATTGTTTTCTTGGGAATTCAATTCCAAAGCAGAATTTTCGCTTTAGTATTCATTGCATTGCCTATTTTATCGCGCCTGCTTCAAAGTAATATTTTTTTGAAACGTGGCAACAGATATTTGATTTCAGGTTTGTTTGTTTTTTTGTTTTACTTTCTCGTAAACGAAGTATACAAAGGGAAAGTATTGTAATCGTCAAAAAAATTCGAACTCGAGATTTTGACGAATCTCCACTTAGAAAGTATACGAGAAAGTTTAGGGGAGACCACTCCCGCTGGTTTTGTATTGTTTTATTAGTTTTCTTTTTCCTTAGGCATTTTTTTTTTGTCTAACAGCACAGTTACATTCTAGAATAATGATAATTTTTTAAATGCTTATCTCAATGTTTATGACGCTTTCTAATAATAACGGAAAATTGATGTTAATTCATAAAATCTATTTTTAACTGTACTGTATTAAGGAAAGAGTATTAAAATTTTTCGTGCTCTATGGAAATATTATACATAATGATACTCTCGATAAAACTTTATTACCACTGTGCAGTGTAATTGCATTGAGTTAAAATGTATCACCAAATAATGATACAATAATTAGAATATTTACTATGATCCACGAACAAATATATTCTAAATCTTTAGAGTGTTTGAACCCTTTCAATTTTTTAAAACCATTTCCAGCAAAGAGAAATAATTAGTCACATGAATCAGTAAAATCGACGGTAGGATCTCATCCAGAATTTTTTTTCAGGAGAATAAGAATGTTTACGTGTGTTACATGTAGAATGTTATTTGTGTTCAATTGTAAATGCTTCTAAATTCAGTGAAAAATACTTGGATTTTGTAGATATTTCAAAAGTAGCATTTAAATTATGGAAGGTTCTACCTTCAACTTTCAAAATTGTTTGTCTCATTAGAATATCAGCTTTGTCTTCAGAACTTTATGAAAGACAATTTAGTGTATTGAAGATGGTTATTCTACGTTTCTCTTTTCTTTAGAAGACACAGTGATATATCCTTGCAGTGGCGAATCCAGGGGGGGGGCTATCTGGCTACAGCCCCCCTCCAGAGCCAAGCCAAAATTCTTGATATTATTTAAAAGCATTAAAACTGTTTTTTCTTAATTTCCCTCTTTAAAAAAATAATAAAAACGTTTCAACATTGCTTTCTGGCTTGGACAGGCTCGAAAATGTTCCTATTTTTGTAGTCATTCCACTTGTACTTGTAGCTTTGACCCGTTCGAAGACATTTTTTGGCTACTTATTTCATAGTAATTTTTATTAAATTATAGAAAGTATTGTATTGTTCTTTATGATTCTTATTGTCAGATGAGTAAAGTCTGTAAAGTTAAAGAGTTTTGGTTTACTTTAGCCTTGAGGTTTGACATTCGCCACGACGATGCAAAATTTTTATGACATCAGACCCTCCCCCTCCCCCGACCCGAATCCTAGATTCGCCACTGTATCCTTGACATTTGCGATGTCGCAAACAAATGGTCTCAATTCAAGTTCCGTAAAATAAAGCTGTAGACAAAAGTTTGCTTTAAAAAAACTCCATAAGATCTATTATTTTTCATATTTTTTTGTATTTATATTTTCCTGATATTTGTTTTATTTATATATTATTGATTTTTTTGTCCTGTTCTCTCACTACTTTTCTAAGCTCTTTAATTCTGTATGGTACAGCAATAAATCTTGCAATCAATACAATCTTCCAATTTTTAAATAAAAAATAAAGTTAATATAAAATGTAGTATACTTCTCAGTACGAGCACCCTTGTATATTAGACAACATGAAAATTTATATATATATATATATGAAAGATCAGGCTTTAAAAAAATGAACGGCAGTCCATTTTCATCAAGGAAGAGACAATATTTGATTAAATCTTCTTTTATTTAGGCATCAGACGTTATTTCTTCATAGGTAAAGTATTTAATTTGTTTGCAGCTCCATGACCAGAATTTAGAAGTTTACGCCCGCGCGGCGCGTTGTTGTTGAAAGCTTACATGCTGGCGTGAAAAAGGGGCAGAAATGAATGCGCAGAACGCTTAAGTACTCAGAAAAGGGAATTCCCCTTGAAACTCGTGATTTGAAAAGAAAGTTGTAGTGCGTTAATTATGATGAAAGTGGAAGTATTTAAAATGAGGTGTCTTTAAGATTATTTAAGAAAGTTAAAAAATTAAATTATCACACACACACACATATAAATATATATATATAATAGACAGACATAATACCAAAAATGGTTTTGGGGGGTAAGTAGAATGGTCTAAAACCTGAAGAATGATCAAGAGTTCAAGGTCGAATTTGTAGTCGGTTACGGTTTTTTCTCTAAGTATACTTCGTGTACGCGAATTATAATTTCCAAAATTCCATTTAATCCTGAAAATTAAAACTAAGCCTCTTACTTCATTTGAAAATTTTGAGGACTTTGTTTATTCGATTTTATACAAAGAAATCCTGGAAATGTGATAATATATTCTTATAATGATGATGAAGAATAATCAAATTAATAGCATACATATTTAACGAACAAAATAAATAGAAGTTTCAATATATTAATTTTCTTTCTTGAATCACATGAAAATGAAATGGATTCGCAGTGATATTTTACTGACAGAAAATTGCAGCCTCAAATAAAGTTAGATAGTAAAAACGAATGGTAAGTAACGAGTATTTCCTTCAATTTACATAAAAAATATTTCCTTATTTACGGCTAAATGATAGTAACTGAAAGATTCAGCGATAAAACCAAAATTTTTTTTATTAAATACATATTTTTCTCTTATTGTGGTAAGTTAAAAAATACACTTGTAAATTTATTTGTATCGAAATATATCTATTTTGCACTTCTTTCTTCAAAATTCGAGTTTTCAAATTTTATCATGATATCAAACGTGAAAGCAAGCAATTTTGAATTTTCTGCATTCACTACAGCCAATAAAAAATTCAACGAAAGCAGTTTTTGTATTTATTAATTACTGCAACAATTAAAACTGGATTCAGAATAATAATCCAAGAAAAAATTTTTTATTCAATACATTGCTCATATTTTGCAATGAAATTCTCATCGACAAATGCCAGTTTTCATAAAATCAAAAATTAAAGTCTATCTTAATTATTGAAAAATTCCTGATTTTAGAAAAAAGAAAATAAAATTGCGCGTTCTTCATGCATTATTCTTCAGCTTTACATGCATCTATTATGCATTTGAATTCCATCATTGCCTCTACCAGCAGAAAATAAAAATTTAGAACGATAACGATTTCCATCTCAGACGAACAAAAACAAATCTCAATGAACTCTATGTGAACAAATTCTAGGCAGGTTGCAAGCTTTAATCGTTTCTGTTCCAGAAGAACAGACGTTAAAGTAAAAAACAATAATAACAAAAAAGAAAAATTCGCCGGCTTTCATTGATCCGAGCTAACACACTCTTGGCAGAACGATGCGCATGCGCACTTTTAATGAATCCCCTTATTGGTTGATTTCCCTTGAAGATGCGGTGGAAAATTCTGCAACGGATGATTCAGGTCTAGGGCGAGGTTCGTTGCACAACTCGCTGACGACTCAATTTACAACGCAGCATCTTTGCTCCATTTCTTCTACAGGTAAGTATCTCGCTTAGTTTTAGGACTTAAGTTATTCTATTCGCCTTGCTTTTGATGAAATTATATTCATTTACGGTTATTTATTAGAATATTATTTAAAATTGTTTTACAAAACGGAATAGGCGAATAATGTGAACATTTATGCCGTCGTAAAGTTTCAGAGAAATTGTCAAGCAGATATATGTGGTCTGCAAATATAATGACGTGGTTTTTATCCAACTATGGGATAAAGTTATTTCTTTTTAAATTAAAGAAATAATTCTAAGCTATTCTTTGATTTGTTGTTTTTTTTTTCTTTAAAGAAAAGAGAAATTTTTATTACAGAGAAAAAAGGAAGATATCCGATAACGTTTCTACCCGCAAGTTCGCGTGTAATTTTTCTCCGATAATTTTTGCTTCCTTTCCGAATTTTAAAAAAAGTGGAATTTTAAAAAAAGTGGTTCAAAACAAAATATCATTCACTTTTTTTAAAAAATCTGATATTAAAGATTCTCTGTAACTTGCCAAAGGTCACTAATTGGGATATTTATCTGATCTCTCAACAGATTTTAACCCTCTGACTGCCGATTTTTTAAAATCGCTATTTAGATGCAAAGATGTTCAAATACCATTTAACCAAGCAAATTGTTATTTATATCCAAAACTTTATTAGTATAATGATTCAGCGCTAGTACTAGCTAAACATATTAGCTTGAGAAAATTGCAGGAATGCAGTAGAAAATATACTTGCTTCCTAACAGTGTAAATCGCGGTATAAGCAGTAAGGAGTTTAAAACACGCATTAACTCGGGCATGCTTTAAGATCCGGTGAAAATCGATTGCAATGCGACAAATAAAGAAGAAAATAAGAATTAAATCCTCGGAAGAATAAGAGTAAAAAATACTAGATATGAAAATATGAAGATGAATTTTAGAATGCTCTCTAACTCAAGAGTAGCTTCCATGGGTGCGCGCACATGCGAGAGTAATCAATAATCGACGTTCATCTCAATTGAGCATTGCAGAGATGGATCTGAAGACGGCTTTTGTTCCAAATAATTGTAAAACTGATTCAATGATTCGCAGACGCATATTTATTTATGGCGTACTTATTCTGTTATTTTTTTACGCATTAATTAGGGGTAACTGTTGATCACCTAAGATAATACATTACCATGAGTAAATTAATAAGCGAAACCTCGATAAATTTTATCTTTGAGGTCTAAAAACTGTAACTTTACATGTCAGAATATACTTACCATAAATTTTGACTAAGACTTTTAACACTCGTACAGGAGTGATTTGTTAGCTCGGAATTGAACAGTGCAACAGAGGATATTTCTATAAACTTGAATAAACGCATCCGAATAGAACCTTTCACTTATTTTTAGTCGGATATTTTTATATTCGATATATCCTATATCAAATTTTATTCACATTTAACTATTTGGTTTTGTTTAACCCTCTAAAGTATCCAGTTATTTTGATCTAATAGTTTTAATGTCTGAAAAATTACCTTTTTTAAAGTCAATAAACCGAACTTCTTGTTTTTACCCATATGCCTGAAATCTTAATGTTTTAGCCATTGAATTTTAAGAAAATTTATGTATAAACATGAGTCGTCTGTTTTGCACTGAACATGAAAACGATAAAAGTCGGTTCGGTCGCTTAGAGGTTTAAATAAATGATCCAAGACGCAAGAAATAGTGAGAAAATTAAATGTATATAATGACAAAAGAATTTGTTACTCGCGACTTTTAAACAAAATGTTTTTAAAATATGAAAAACCTTTTTAAAAAATAGGACGTAAGAGTTTTGTACGGAGAACCATTTGGTCGAATGCCAAAACAAACTGTATCTTTCCCGGCAATGCATCACTTTTCCCAGAATATGCATCATTCTGCCCGAGAACTGTGCGATTTCGATCAAATTCTTAAGCTGGAAAGCTTGTAGCTCAAAACGCTTTCTTGCATTCGTATTTCTCGGTACGATAACCCTCAAACTGAGATAATTTCAAAGTGTGGTACAACTTGCATCACTGGTAGACGAGAAAAATATGAACTCTCTATAGTACCGAGTGGCAAATAAATGCTTCCTGGCTTTATCGCAGATGTTAAACCCCCTTAATTGTGTAGTACTCTGTACCAACTAATTAGATTACCCCTCCGCCCTTCTGTTTTGGGAATGTGCTATCGTATTGATCTGAGAGCCCATAGAACACTTGAGACCTTCATGGATTACCACCCATTTTCGTATCGAATGATAACGTGTATGAATGATTTAATTTTGGATTAGATGTGTAAAAATGCCATAATTGGATGCACGTACTGAGCTCGGGATACACTGGTAAGGGTTTATTTACACTTTTATAATTTTATATTAAGATTATCAGTCGTCACCAATAGAGTCAAATTGGGAAGGTTAAATTCCTTTATGCAAATTAGGAAGTTAGTGTTCATAAATGAGTGTAGCAAAAAAGTTCTATTTTATGAAGACTTTCCTATCCCTCAATGATAAAGAATTCTCCGTGAATTTTCATAAAGTTGAGTAAAATACAAAAATTTCTAAAGTGATGCATCATAAATTGTTAATTTTCCCCTTTAGTTTTAGCGCAGATGAAAAGCATTGATCACAAAAAGTTGTTCAACGGTGATGCATCAAATGAGAATAATAGACACCACTACAAATTTTAATTCATTGCATATTGATTGTCACTCGTCTCACATCTGTGTAGCCACATCGTAGCGAAATCAAGAATTTCAATGAAATCCTCATTCATCAGAAAGTATAATATTGTTCTTTTCCGTCGTACTCCTGAAATTCAACTTCATTTATTTATTGCTTCCTTTTCTCTCAGCGCCTTCATCTCTAAGTCTATAACAAATAAATGATTCTCTACCTCAAGTGGACGATCATGAATGTGTGTAGTTAGATTTTTTTTTGTTAACGTATCAAAAAACATGGGCTCGAATCATTTGACAAGTAAAAATTTCGTGGCCCATATTTTTTGATAAATCTGCAGAACAGTAATCTATACAGAATTTAATTTTCTACCTGGTCATTTTAATTCTTGCATATCAGCAGAACTGTAGTTTAGATTTTTGATTTAGCAATTTAGATAAGATCTTCTTTTTTTTCTCTATTTTTTTCATATTCTATATCTAATTTATCAATGTGTGGGCCCACATCTTCTGATAAATCAATCATATCGACAGAAAAGAATTCCTTCCTACAGATTTTGGCTTTTTTTTTTTTTACCTAAAACAAATTGTCGAAATTCTCTATCAACAATCGTAGCTTCCATTATCTTTACAGATGGAATTTTTAAAGAAATTATCACTATTCCTCCGTATCCAAGCATTTCCCCACTATTCACGCATACTCTATTATATCAGAATGTCGAGTTCACACATTTGAACTTGGAAAAGAAACGAAATTCGAACTTTTAAACGATAATACTGTATTATCTCCCTGATTTTCATATTTTATACACCCTCAGTTGTCCGACTTAGAATTTCTCTCTCCAAAATTAGATGGCCGATTTTCAAAAAATCAAGGAATCCATTATTTTTTCGAAATGTATGGAAATATACAAAACTACTCATTGGCATTATATTGAATATTAAGCTTGATAATTAAATATACTGCAGATGTTTGTATCTTTGACAGCAAGTCCAAATCGTAAAATACAGTAGAACCCCCGCTAATGCGAACCGAATTTATTTTCGAAAATTATATGCAACTGAAATAATTTAAATATACATACTAAAAACAAAAGGTACTTTTCAGCATGCATAATTTTGTACTCATTGAAGAAACTAATGCAATAATTCAAGGATAAGGTCTCTTCATGCAGAAGTACATCCATTATTCTAATGAAAAGGGAGACATATTCTCTTTCTATTGCTTTTGAATAAAAGAATTCAAGAGATAGTAGTACTGAGTGCTTATAACTTGCATTTTTTTAGCACACAACATTTTTCTTTTCTATTTTTATCGGAATTTCGGGTAATCCGAATTTTTGTAATCCGAACAGCACCGGTCCCAATTAGTTCGGATTAGCGGGGTTCTGCTGTATTGCTAAAAGGTGTTGTCAGTTTCTTTCATAACATGTTTTTCCAAATGATGCAAACGGTAACGATTAATTCTATCATTTTCCAGTTTTTTTCTTTCTACATTTTTCATTGTTCACGAAAGTAACTTTTCGTACTTATAGCCTGAACTTGCTCGAGAAACAAGAAAACAAAATCGAATGCCACGATTTAATTTGCCATTTTCACTTGGGGAAACGTGACATTTACACGTGCATTAAAAAAGGTCTGACCAACTACCTAATCTCACTTTTGCCGAATTTGACAGTCTATATTAATCTGGAGGGGGGAAAAAACCATATCGGACAATTTAAGTCGGACGGATCTGACGCATCAAAATTTCATGGACTCAAATAATTCTGATCAAGCAGGCAGACCATTAATTCAGATATAACTTCTTTCTTTCAGATTCTACATCTGACTGATCAAAATGCGTGAGTGTATCAGTATTCATGTTGGACAGGCCGGAGTACAAATCGGCAATGCCTGCTGGGAGCTGTACTGCCTGGAGCACGGCATCCAACCTGACGGTCAGATGCCCAGCGACAAGACCGTCGGCGGCGGAGACGATTCCTTCAACACTTTCTTCAGCGAAACTGGTGCCGGAAAGCACGTCCCCAGGGCCGTCTACGTGGACCTGGAGCCCACAGTGGTGGACGAGGTCCGCACGGGCACCTACAGGCAGCTGTTCCACCCCGAACAACTGATCACGGGCAAGGAAGACGCGGCTAACAACTATGCGAGAGGTCACTACACCATTGGCAAGGAAATAGTGGATTTGGTGCTGGACAGGATCCGCAAGCTGGCTGACCAATGTACGGGACTTCAAGGGTTTTTGATCTTCCACAGCTTTGGAGGTGGCACTGGATCTGGCTTTACGTCCTTACTAATGGAAAGATTATCCGTGGACTACGGAAAGAAGTCAAAGCTTGAATTCGCAATCTATCCCGCTCCTCAGGTAGGAATTGACGAAACGCAGCGTTATGATTCTTTTGCCTTGATTCTCAAGCTCGTCGAATATAGCAATGAAAATGAAACTAAAAAATTACCAAATCTGAACCACAATGTAGGAATGGGTTGGTGGGTAGACGAGGTTCTGCCGCGCAGGACACAACTGCTGGGCAACTGAGTCTTGATCATAAATCTTGACGAAGTTATAGGGAAATTTAAATGTATTTGATTCATAAGATGGCGTAACTAAGGGAGACTAATGCTAAAGATCCGAAGTCCGGAGCAACTTGCCTCGCAATTAATAATTAAATACAATTGGATGTCTATAAATAAACTAGAGCAAAATCTATAATAAAACAAGCTCATTTGATTCTAAAAATCTTCTGGTTGGGGATGCAAGCCATGGAAAAGTTTAATAAACCTTCTCAATTTTATTTTTAGGAACAAAATTTAATTCTTAAATTTTCACATAATTTTACAAGCTAGTGAATTTTTCAGACTAATCAGCTTAACTTTAATAGCCCTAAATAAGACTAAATTTTGAATACTGTAGATGAGAAACAAGTCTATTATAAATGTAATTAAAAAATGTTCTAGCTAAATCCTTTCATTGTAAATTTGTAGTAGAAAAAATCTTAATGTATTTACAACTAATTAAAAATATTTGGCTAAAATCTTAATTATTTCCTCTTAAAATCTGAATTCATTTTTACTAATTACCATTCTGTTAACTATATAGGTTGCTAGCAAAGTCGTCCCGCATAGTTTTGAACACTCTACATTTCTATTTGCGTCACTCAACTGCGTCAAAAAGGTAGTGGGAACTCGTAAACTAACCCATTTGAAACAATAGATCGAAATAGGTTTCCGACGTCTTCGCACGTGGCGCGTAAGAATCCACTTCACTTTGGCTTTCAGACAAGCGACAGACTCGGGTTGAGGTTAAAGTTCTTCGTCTCCCCAAGAATTCCGAAAGCGAAGAAAAAAAGTTTGCATCCTTCAGTAACATTTATTTTTAATCTGGATTCACCCATCCGAAAAGTTTATCGAGATTCGCTCTTGTCGAATCTAATGGTGGCGTTGACCTTGGGAAAGGATTAGCTATTTTTCAAACGAGTGCATTTTTTATTAAAGTCGTTCTACGTCTACGAATCTATGACTTAATTTTAAAAATAATGCTTTGAAATTTTTGCACCGTTTTTTTCACGCATTATTTAAAAAAACCTATGAATCGCCCTTTAAAAGGGTGGACGAGAATTTACAGTTTTTAATAATGAGGCATAACGCTATAATCGGCGATAACTGAAATTGACAGAGCTGGGGAAACTATTTGGGGTATCGGTTAAATCATCCTTAATATAAATTCTAATGCATATGAAAGTAATGATACTTTTGAACAGGATTTAGTTTTAAGCCCCAGTAAGTCATGTATATAAAAAAATTATAGTTCAAATTAAAGTTACTTAATTTCATGGAACTCTTTCTATAGCTCTAAGACGCGTAGGAACACCTATTACGTCACTCGTAGGGTATGCTCTGGCTTGTGGCTTCCTATACGAAATATCAACGAACTTGAGTGATATTCTCAACTGCCTGCTGAACTTAAACAATTTTTGTGTCAATGCAAATTTTAAGTATATTGCTGATAAATAATTTTAGATAATTTACTCAAACGCTCCTTCTCGTGTTTCCCTCATCTCCGCTTTCAACTCAAACTTCATGCCTCACAATAAGATTTTCTCTTAATCTTATTTTTTAAATTCTAAATTTCGAAATGAAACTATTTGAGTTTTAGCTATCCAAAAAAAAGTTCCTCTTTGTAACATTTCTTAATTTTTGTAAAATCTGAGAAAGTTCATAATTTGTGTATAGTATGCCTATCTCATTTTAAATTTCATTTTCTATCAAACAAATATTTGAAGCGGGTAAGAATTTTTGTTGCAAAAATTTTAAAAAGTTTTCTCTTTATGATGGAATGTTTCTACGGCTGTGCACATCAATCCGTATTTTACACCGAAAACAATGCTTGCATGAAAGACGGAATCTTTATTCTGAAAACTTCCTGTGATCGTGCATTAAGCAAAAAAAGCTTTAAACAACAAAAGATTAATAGATTTTTCATAATAGTTGGCGATTATGAAGCATTTGTTTGCTAAATAATTCCAAAAGTCGGTTATAATTTTCAGCAGATTTTTATTGTTTCTTTATTTTACTCTTAAAAAACAATTCATGGAAGATTTTTCCGTTTCTTCCCCCGCGATACTTTAAAGAGTATACTTATTTTTTATTTGATGAACCGTTCTCGTCTTTCAGGTGTCCACAGCAGTTGTGGAGCCCTACAATTCTATTCTCACCACCCATACAACTCTGGAGCACTCCGATTGTGCTTTCATGGTAGACAATGAGGCCATCTACGACATCTGCCGCAGGAATCTTGACATCGAGCGACCGACATACACGAATCTCAACAGATTAATCGGACAGATTGTCTCCTCAATCACCGCCTCCCTCAGGTTCGATGGAGCCCTGAACGTGGATTTAACTGAATTCCAGACCAACTTGGTCCCCTACCCAAGAATCCACTTCCCACTTGTTACTTATGCTCCAGTGATATCTGCCGAGAAAGCATACCACGAACAACTCACTGTGTCTGAAATTACCAACGCTTGCTTCGAGCCAGCCAACCAAATGGTCAAGTGCGATCCAAGACACGGAAAATATATGGCATGCTGTCTGCTATACCGAGGAGACGTAGTTCCGAAGGATGTGAATGCCGCCATCGCTGCTATCAAGACGAAACGGTCCATACAGTTTGTGGATTGGTGTCCGACTGGATTCAAGGTAAGGTGTATTAAGTTGTTTAAGTTCTGTGAAATGTTTCAACAGTCTAAATGATTCTGTACTTCAACCAGCGGGAGCATGGATAAAAAAGTTCGAATCTACTGTAACCCAGAATCCAATGACTATCGGAAGCTTTTTCATTGTAGATTATAGTGATTGTAAAATATTTAGGTAAAGAATCAAATTCAAAGATATGCGTACCGATTAAAACGCATCTATCGCATACTGTTAGGTTCCACTCTTGCCAGCTCAAGGACAAAGTGACGCAATTCGCTCCATAGCTTCCGCGTGCACAGATTGCTACCTGTGCTCATGCGCATGGAGAATCGAAATAGAAAAATTAATTATGCAATTTTAACGCCTTTTTTTAACCGATTGACGCAAAAATTGGACACAAATCTACAATTAAGGTAAAAAGGCCACATATCAAATTTCATTTGTCTAAGTAATTTTGATAAGTTATTGCGATTAAAAATATGCGATTTATACAGACCGACAGACAATCAACCCTTCGACGGATTTGGTCCAAAATTTGATACGGACATATATTCATGTTAAAACTTTACCAAATTTTATCCATCTAGCTATTCAAGTTTTTGAGTTGGTGTTCACATGAACGCGGAGAGACTTCCCGTTGACGGATTTTGTCCAAAATTTGTTAGAAACCTACACATTATGTGTAAAGATCGCATACCAAATTTCATCCCTTTATCTCTAGTAGTTTTCGAATTACCGTGTTCAGGACACAGACATAATTCCAAAATTGTGTTTTTCGGTATCGGGGAGGTCTAAAACGTGGAGATTAGTCAAAATCTCGAGTTCGAATTTTTTTGACGATTGCAATACTTTCTCTTTGTATTATACTTCGTATGCGAGGAAATAAAGACTGGGAGCTTGCTCAATTTGACAAGTCCCCTGTACAAAAGTCATTCATAAAATTAACATTGCAATAAGGCAGATATTAACCTTTGGCTCTTGCCAACTTAAAAACCGGAATATAGCATGCAAAAAAGAGGAAAAATTAAAGGGAAATAAAACTAATTATTGAATCCAAGAAAGGGGAGACACGTACTGTTACTATAAAAATAAAATCACTTAAAATTAGATAACATACAAATAATTAACAGGAATGACGTTTTGATATAAAAAATCATTTTTCTATTTTAAATTCCCAATTTTATTGATAAGGAAAGGGAGAGGGGTCGAATCAAACTTATACGAATATGGAGTCCTTAATACTAAAACGGTTGTATGAAAATATAATTAATATAAATATCAAATTCACCAGCGGGGTAACTTTTGAAATTCAACTGTTCCATATTCTTTAGAATTCAGAACTCTCCATAACGTATCATTAACCAGCAGTCCTTGTTCTTGCTTTCAAATTACAAAACTAGAGCACTTAAGCATTACTTTTACTTTTCGTTAAAGTGCATTCAGATCAAATATTTTTAAGAGCTATCGTTTTAAAAATGTGAAAATCTAAGTTTGTTATTTATAAAAGGGAAATACCATGACTCGCTCATCATGAAACTACGAGGGCTAGAAAATTGAAATTTGGCAGGCGGTTGCTTCTTGTGTTGGATCCACTTTTTGTTCATCTTTCCTGAATTATCGCGGGTGAAACTGCGACGATGAATGCTATAATTAATGTAAAATAAAAACTAATTTAAATGGGCGAACCAGCTGGTCGCCGAAGGCGGCTAGTAAATATTAAATGCTGCTTGTAATTTCTGGAATTTTTCAACCATTTCTTTTGTTCTATTTGCAGGTCGGTATTAATTACCAACCACCCACTGTTGTGCCAGGTGGTGACCTCGCCAAAGTGCAACGTGCCGTGTGCATGTTGTCCAATACGACTGCCATCGCAGAAGCCTGGGCCCGTTTAGATCACAAGTTCGATCTGATGTATGCCAAGAGAGCCTTCGTCCACTGGTATGTCGGCGAAGGTATGGAAGAAGGAGAGTTCTCCGAAGCTCGAGAAGATCTTGCAGCTTTGGAGAAGGATTATGAAGAGGTTGGAATCGACTCAACTGATGGCGCCGAAGAGGAAGAAGGAGAAGAATATTAATTTCCCCGAAAATGATGCCAACTTTCCGAAATTCTTTTTAAATGTTTTTTACTTATTTTCAACTACTGAATTTTGTTCATTATTCTGTTCTGTGAGCAGACTTTTGTTATGTTTCAAACTAGATGATTCATTAAAAGCATAGTATGAGAATTGCGTAGTTTTCATAAGATCATAGTAGTTTAGGAAACAGCGGTAATCAAATGATTGGGCATTGCGTAGGAAAACATTCGTTAAATAAAAAAACCACTGGCAGCATGAAATGGTTAAATCTATTATTGTAGTGTTTTACGGGAAGATATGAAAATTTGAGCCAAAGCATTTAGGAATGAATAACAAAATTTACAAATAAATAAGAACACGTATAATATCGGCAGAAATGAAATCTTTTATGTAGAAGGAAAAATTCTTTGTTAAATGAAAGCATCCATTCACATGCAAAACCAAGCTTCGGCTGATTAATAATATTAAATTACGTACACGATTACCATCATCCCCATGAAATGTTTCTCAATATAGATCTACATATAGTGCTTTACAAGTGCAAGTTTTGGCTTTGCATAGATAAAAGTGAAGTGTATGTCACAGATTTTTTGCTTAATTTTTTCAAATTACATATTGCAACGGATTCGGAAACCCTCCGCGCTTTTGCGCATGAGCGGGGCGGAGTTATTTTCATCAAAATAGGGGGAAAGTGAATAATGGAAGGGTGATATTTACATTTTACCGAGCGTGATCTAACAAAAAAACTCCGGAAATGAGCTCATATGACTCATTGTCTGACGCCCATTTCCTGTGTAAAATCGTCCAAAAGTGTTAGTCTCTGAATCTGTTGCTGAACAGTAGAGCAATCGGTGGCAGATTTTGACAGTATAAGGCCACAGGCACAAAATTGTTCGAGACTTGAGAATTAACTATTTATTGCATCATATATAAGTAGTTTTGCAACGGAATGGATTTGGTTCAATTTTGTCAAGTAAACGGTGTTCTTAATTCGTTTTCAACAGTGAAAACGATATTTACGAGAAAGTTGTCGGTTTTCGATTGTATAACTACGTCCAGTTATTTTAGTGTAAAACGATAGCTGAATTTCGAGTAAAACAGCAGCTCTAAGTATTAAAATCTCGCAAAAAATGAAGTATCAAAACAAAATTAGTGACGAGGCATTTTTTCTGACACGGAAACGGAGGTAGATTGACAAGGTAAGTATATACTGTTTATTATTCAATTTCTCAAAATAAGCAATGCAACGAGTTTTTTGTAGTGATTAAATTTTAAACAATCAGGATTCAGCTGAAAAAATTGCCTTTTTATCGAAAACTTAACTAGAAAAAAAAATTCCAGAAAGTTATTCAAGTCCTTCAACACGTTGGCGCCGATCATGCACTTTGACTCACGCCTGTGATTCATACCTATCTAATAAGATGACACCTTCTCTATTTGTAGTGAAGTCAACAACAAAGATTACATGACCAGATTGAGTCCCAGTGCCAAGCACTTTTACTCTATTTGAACAAACATTGATTGCCTTAGACTCGGAACATTTTAATTAAACAAAAAACAAGACACACACAAAAACAAAAAGAACCAAAGAGGGGAAGGGTGCATACCACGAGTTGAAATGATGAAAAAATAAAATGGAAGTGATGAAAAAAAAAGTATTGTGTTAGGGAAAAATGAAGTTAAGGTGGTTTGAGGGGGAGTGACCACTTGGTTGTAGTATATGGGTACCTGTAGCGACCGGTGAATTCCGTGAAATCAGTTTGGTCTGCTATAAGGTTGTTGGGATGGTCGACGATTCCTGAGAAAAATTTTCTTGAAAGTTTTTGAATATGGTCATCAATAGATTCGATTTGGAGGTCGGAGTGGATGACAGAGTTTCGAATGAACCAAGGGGCATTAACTATGATCCTGAGAAGTTTATTTTGAAGTATTTGAACTTTTTTCCTGTTGGATGGGGCAGCAAGTCCCCAGATAGGTGCGGCATAGGTAAGTATTGGCCTAAGAACTTGTTTAAAGAGAATTAGCTTATTTTCAAGGGAGAGACTGGAATTTCTACCAATAAGTGGAAGACAAAGATAAATTTTAGCCCAGAATTTTTCTTTTAAGTAGCTGATGTGCTGCCTGAAAGTGAGTTTGTTGTCAATAATGAGCCCGAGGTACTTAACTTCTGTCACCCACTCAATAGTTTCGTCAAAAAGTTCCAAATTAGTAGGGTTGAAGTTGGAGCAACCTTTACGGAAAATGATGGCCTTGGTTTTATCTGTGTTGTAGTGAAGTGATAGCAGAGAAGGGAGCATTTGGAATTAGACAGAAATTTGAATCTCTGACGTGAGTCGTGGCAGCGATTGTGTTAATGAAAATATGAAAAGACATTTTCTTTTCTCATTTTTTAAGCAAAAAGGTTGAATAGCACATCGTTCGTGAAATGAGTTTTAAAACGGAACTAGCCGCCTTCGGTGATGAGCTGTTCACCCTATTACCAGCCTGTGGCTATGCTTGCAACTTGGCGAAATAAATTGGCGGTTGTAGAGGCTGAGGGACTTAACCAAAATTTTATGTTGCCATGTGTCTCGAAAATGGAGGTGGGTGGGTGACAGGTGACCATTGCTGACATATTTAAGGGTCATAGGCTTCCATAGTTTATTGTCGAAATCTGCGCAATGGTTGAGACTGGGAATCTGATCCTGTGGCATTGCCAATTATTTTAAATATATAGATAAAACACTACGTGAAACAGTGGGTGAAAAAAGAAGCCTCTATAATTTAACAAAAGGAAAAGCATTGTTTCAAATTAAAATTCAGGCCAATGAAAATATCCGTTGACTCGCAGATGGAGACAAGATTTTCACTTCGCTAATTATTAAGTTTTGAAATTTATTGCTAAAATTTTACTCATATTAATTAAAAAATGAGCTATAGCATTTTTTGCACATGGCCGCCGACAGCTTTGTTAATAGCATCTGGTCATCTGCAAAATGGAGTCAATTTACATGGAGTCGCAGTTACATGACAAACCTAACTGGTCATCTAACATTTAACTGGACATTTTCTTACTCTGTGGTGCGATGTCATGTCCTTTTCCCTTCTGCAACATGCTCAGATGGCTTCCGAAATTGAATCTTGAGAGTTTAAATCTACTTTAAAAAATCTTAGGTTTTATTAAAATCGTCATAAAAACATAAATAAAATACGTACCTCGTGTGCAGTGCATAATATTCTTTAAAAAATTGAAAGACTAACTGTTGTAGACAAGGGTAGCTAATCGTTATTTGTAGTGCGTGAAAGTACAATTTATTTTTAATCGCATTTTAATTTACTGTCTGAATGCGGAGTAACGCAGTCACACTTGCCATGAGTAATTATTTGCTCAGCTCTGAAACGGTTAAGATCCGATAAACCAACAACACTAGCATAATAGGAAGCAAGAAAAAATAACTGCATTTTAAGTTTATTTAAACATAAATATCCCGTCTGAAGTGAAGTTTATTTAAACATCCGTCTGAATGCAGAATATCGCAGTCACACTTGCCATGAGTAAGTGTTTGTTCAGCCTTCAAACGGTTAACATTCGATAAACCAACAATATTGGCATAAAAGGAAGCAAGAAAAAGTAACTGCATTTTAAGTTTATTTAAAAATAAATAATTTAAGAAAATTTTGAATCTAAAATGCGTAAGATATTGATATGGATGCTTTGTGTCTCTTCACGATGGTTTATTAGCATATCCTCGGAAAATTTTTGAAATCGAAATGTTATTTCGAGGTCAAATAAGAGAATGTATAAACGGGGCTTGAAGAAAATATTTCAACATGGCCATTTTAACAGTTTAAAATTCGCAATTTATTTTTACAGCAAGTACGTTAGCACCTGATATATAATAGAATCAAACCCCGTTATAACGAACCCTCAACGGACCGACTCAGAAGTTCATTTTAACCGAGGTTCGCTGTATCCATATTTGCAAAAAAAATGCCCTAACATGCTAAGATACTACTTCTATAATAAAATTTTTAATAACATAATATTTTCATTAGTAATTAGGGACAAATAAAGTATAAAATAATGTACTCAGTAAGAAACAAACTAAAAATTTATCTTTTATTTATTTGCTAATCCACTACATTGAAAAAAAGATGTTATTTTTGGTTGAAAAGTTTTCGATTTTATATACAACTCGTCAATTTTTTTATCCACTATTTTAAACAGGTCCACAACATGTTCGTCGATGTTTTCTGTGGCAAAAAAATTGTTCAAAACGTTTGCAGCTGCTTTTGCATCTGCAATTGAATGCCCTGGTTCGTCTTGTTCTTCCTCCATATCTGAAGACGAATCTACATTAGAGTTTTTTTTTTCATTTACCAATGCCACGATATTTTCCTCACTCACTTCCCCAGATGTAATGACATCGTCGTCACAACATTCGAAATGTTCGATTTCATTTTGCGAAAAAGCATTCACTCCGTGCTTTTCTAGCCATTTGGAGAGGGGAATTTCGTCATCTTCCGTCTGCTGTGTTTTCGTAAGTCCAACATGACTAATGGGTCTATTCTGGTACCCCCGGTTGGGAAGGGAGACGTCACTTTTCCCGTTGTTAACGTGCGGAAAAAGTGACGTCTCCCAACCCAACCGGGGGTACCAGAATAGACCCGTAAGACAATTTCTGATAGTCGATTCTGTTACCAATCTCCAAGTTTTTTCGAGTAAAACAACAGCATCAAGAAGGGAAATGTCACAGTCCTTGTTTTTATCGTAGCATTCCAAAATGCGCAAGATGAACTGCTTCCGGTAGTGACACTTCAGGCTACGGATTGCTCCCTGATCCATCGGTTGTAAAACTGATGTAGTGATGTACTTTGGTCCATTGTAAGTTGCTTGGCTGAATGTGGGCAGCACAATTGTCGATTAATAGAACGATTTTCCTCTTTTCTTAGCCAGTTCCTTATCCCACTGTCGAAGATATTTCCGGAATAAATCCGACGTCATCCAAGCCTTTTTTATTTGACTTGTAATCCACTGGGAGTTTCTTCACATTTTTGGAGCACCTTGGTTTTTGAGATTTTCCGATAACAGTCAAATTCTATTTTTCTGAACCATTCATGTTTTTCGCATACCAGAATGGTTATCCTTACTTTTGAGAATTTACCACCGACACATTTTTCTCCTTTGAACATTAAAGTTTGATTTGGAGTGAGCTTGTAAAACAAACCTGTTTCATCGGCATTGAAAATGTCCTTTTCATCGTAATTGCGAATAATATGCGGACAAACATTTTCCATCCAGTGATTGATATCGGAAGAACAAACATTAGCGACTTCACCCACAACTTTGCTGCGCCTAATGTTGTACCGCTTCTTAAACCTATCCAGCACCCATTGGAACAAAGCTCTTTTCTTCAAAAAGTTCTGCAAATTCATTAGCCTTTGCCGGGAGAATGGCGCCCGTTAAAGGAAGATTTATACTCCTCTGTAGAGCAAACCACTTAAATAAGGCCTCTTCCACATTTTCTTTTTCTACCTTTCGCAACCTCTTGTATCCGTTTATGTTTTTGTCATATGCAGAGATGATAGAGTCACGATTCTTCCAGATAGTGGCTACAGTTGATTTAGACAGGGAGAATTCTTTACAAATGGCTGATTGACTTTCGCCGTTTTGTAATTTTCGAATAAACTTAACTTTATCCTCGATAGAAAAAGCTTTTTGCTTGTCAACGTTAGCCATGGTCACTGCAAAGTTCACAGAATGATAAGCAATTAAACTAAAATGGCAGAGAAAACACATAATTGCTCCTAGGTCGTCTGACCAGAAAGTCCCCTCCTTCCCTGGTTGACACCAGACCAGGTGTCCATCGGGGGGAGGAGGGGAGATAGAAACTGTAATGAGAACCCAGATAGCAATTTTAATTTGTAGCAAACTTGCAGCAGGCTTGCATTGCAAATCTGCAAGGTTGACACGACAAGAGTGCAAGTGTGAAACAAGCTTGCAGCAAGTTAACGCAAGCTTCGAAGTCACCACGCGACGAACTTGAAGCAAGTTTGCCACGTCAAACTCATTGCAAACATAGCAAAAACAGAGTACGAAAAAAAACCTCGGATTAGAACTCGCGACCTACCGCTTCCAAAGCTGACGCTTTAACCACTCGGCCAGATAAACTGGGAGAGGCGAAGATAGATTTCGCTAATGCATCGTTCGATTCGATTCGTATACGATTTATTTTAAACTCTTTTCCTGATTTCATTAATTTTTTTAAATTTTGTGTTGAGAACATTATTTGAAATCAAAGAGAGAGCGATTTTCGCTAATAACTACGTTTTGTTAGTAGAATAAATTATGAAATTAGGGTTCAAAAGTAATTACTTTTAAATGTAAGTTATTATTTTTCAACCAACATTGACTGTTTTTTAGGTTTAATTTTGTTTATAAACGTTAAAATTTCAACATTAAGAAAAAGGAGATATAGTTTTCTTTAAAGTGCGAGTTCTGTATTTAGTAAAAAGATGGAAAATGTTTCAAATTTTTTTTATAAAAAAAGTTAATTTTTTCACAAATTATCATTGATTTATTGAATTAATAAAAAGAAGGACGGTCTAGGAGATGCTATTAAAAATCGGATGTTTTTTTAAAACAGAGACAAAGATAATTATCTCTTTGTGCTATCATCTTTGCAGCCAAGCTTGTTTTGCAAACTCACAGCAAGCTTGCATTGCAAGGAGAGGTGGCGCTAGTTGTCACGGCGGACTTGTGGCAAACTCGTTTTGCAAGCGAGGGTGGCGATTCTGCATTGTTAGTTTGCCACAGGTTCGCTTTAACCTTGACGCGTCAAATTTGCCATGACAAGGTAATATCAAGTAAAAATCAAACTTGCTGCAAACGTACGTGCTATCTGGGAAGAAACTGCCAATTGTTCCTTTGTTCCACTTATGGGGTTAGCAGCGACTCTAACAAAGGTACAATAGGCGAGGAATGTGGTCTCTGGACCAGAGTATTTCATGAAAAGGGGGTAACTCTTATAGAAGTTGGGTTGACTTGAGCACAATGGCCCTTTGGGCAAGTGAAAAGTTTGAAGTTTTAGAAATTTTCAGTTCGCTATAACTGAGTCTCTAGCGTTTGCTGTTCATTGTAAACGTATGAAAATACATTATTAACATAGGACTTCAGCTGGGACCATGTGAAATGTTCGCTGTAACCGAAGATTCGTTATATCCCGGGTTCGCTATATCGCGGTTCGACTGTATTTCACCCGTAAAGTGTTTTTTTTTATTTTAAAGATTCAGCAAATTTTGGGAAGAAATCTACTTCCGAGTACTAAGTTGCATTTCGAATTAGGAAGAACATACCATTTTTACATTTCAAAAATGCAGTAGTAGTATCTTTGCACTATACAGTAAATGCAATTATACTTTATAAATGTAGACGTGTCTCAGCGTCGATGGATTGAAAGGAAACGAACATATTTATAATAAAAAAAATTCTTAAACCACTACACCAGAAAACAACGAAAATAAAATTAGAATTGGCAAAAAATTTCCAAAATTGGGCTTTTGATGATTGGTTCAGTTGATTTTTCTTAAGGCGCGTATTCATTTGCGAGCCGGTTCGCCAACCATTCTAAGAAATTGTTTTTATAAAGAACCGTGGGAAAAAGGCAAACCCACCTCGAACCATTAATCATCGCTAGCCAGTCGCCAATAGAGGGGAGCGGATCTTTGGAATACGCTTTGGTTTGCAGATTTGACCAAAAGAGATTCGCGGAGAATGACGAACTTCATTCGAACACGTCCAAACGTGAACTGTGAATCTCTTCAGGTTCGCGAAAAACCGACAGGATTTGGTTCGCTAACTACTCGAGTCAAACCAAAAAACCCCGTCAATACCTGCGAATCGTTCGGCTCTCAAGTTTATACGCGCCTTTAGATGAATTGACAATATATCCTTCAAATATAGATAAACTGTGAGAAAGATGCAAAAATTAAGCGCCCATTGAGCTGAGAAAAAATGTACGCAATCAAGTATAAAAAGTTCTCGTGTTATAATATGGAATTAATGACCATCACAGCAATTACACAAATTATGGTACTACAAACGTCAACAAATTCTGAAAATTATGTAATCTGCATTATCTGATATTATTTCTCATAAACTATCCATGCCATTACTCTTCACGTTTGAATTTCATGTATCGCTGCATTTTTGTAATTAGTATTTGTGACTGTAGAGCCACAAAGGAGTAGTAGAGATTGTATTTGTCGAAAAGCAGTACATGCAGATGAAACGTTTTGACTTTTTTTTAGTAGGATAAGGTACAGCGGAGGCCGAAATGGTGGAAACCTTTTGAAATTTGCACATTTTCTCGAATGCTAATAGATTTTTCTTGAACTTCGACCATGCAAAGAATAGGCTTAAACACACAATTTACATTGAAGATTTGGTCAAGAGGACATTTAGGGGACCGACGAGAAATTGATGAAGACGAAAAGGGGACTTTGGCTCACACCGCTTCACAGAAAGCTGATAATGATTTGCAATTTTTATCAATGGTTATGTTTAATGGGCACATCGCTACATGCATTTTCGTAGAAATAGACAGTATATTCTGGAAAATATAAAAGTTTTCTAAAAAATATGAAATTTTCCAGCGTGTTTTTTTCTTATAACATGCGGGGTTTTAAACGAAATTGTCCGAAACTTACAGAATGTATGCAAATATATTAGCAAAGCATTGTATAAAAATTTGAAATAAATACTGTAGCAGACTCTCTCTAATCCGACACTTCCACTAGTCCGACGCACCTGTTGGAACATGTTACTTGGTGATAAGTCATTTTTTCCTCTTAAAACTTGAAACCACCCCCCTTTCAGTATAATGCAGTTTATATTTTTCTATTGACCCTCTATAGTCCGGACATTTTCCATAATCCGACAGGTGTCCGGTCCCATATGTGTCGGATTAGAGAGAGTCTACTGTACTTTGAATATTAGAGAAAATATAATTATTTTAAGAAAATAATTTTTCTTCACAAATTCAGAGCAAATACAGGGCAACTTATATAAAAATTCAAGTTCAATACCGTTAATATACGTGCCGATATCGGCATTGCAGGGAGGTGAATTTCGGTACACTCTAAGAGAAGCAAAATGATAAGAGTCCATGCGAAACTGATATTTTTAAACCTAAATCTTCGGACAGCAATATTGAATTTTATGAAAGTTGAATATCCTGAATACCCATTTATACTTATTAATTGCATTCATTATTTAATGGCATTTCGACGATAACAATTCGAAGATATAAATTTAAAAAATATTTTTTTTTTAAATAGTATAAGATAGTCCTCATCGTTTAAAAAATCTCTTAACGTGCTCTGAACTTGTGAAAGAAAAATTACTCTACCTTTCGCGCATGCGCTGAAAAAAATTATTTACTACGAATACTCACATTTCCTCTAATATTCAAAGTATTTATTTCAAATTTTTATACAATACTTTGCCAATATATTTACATACATTCGGTAAGTTTCGTTTAAAACTCTGCATGTTATAAGAAAAAAACATGCTGGGAAAATGAATTAACTAGCCACAAAATGTCTTCGACCGCGTCAACGCTACAAATACAACTTGGAATGAATAGAAAAGTAGGAAAATTTTCGAGCCTGTCGAGTAATGTTATCACGTTTTTCTAATTTTTTTTAAAAAAAGGAAATTAAGAAAAAACAGTTGTAGTGATTTTAAATAAAATCAGGAATCCTGACTTAGCTCTGGGGGGCTGCAGCCCGATAGCCCCCCCCTCTCCTGGATTCGCCACTGGTTTACACAAGTTTGGCCAACCCTGAAGTTAATTCTCTTGAAGGAATTACAAAATTTGTCTCCGATATACAATGTACTCGAAAAGCGAAATCTTAGTTGTAATACAGCACAACACCTAAATATTTAACAGCTCTATGCAGATTTTCTGGGGTAGCTTACTTTGTCGCAATGAGACGATATTTTTCAGAATTTGCTTTGGTTTTACTATTAATCCTCTGTAATTTTTTTTGCCTCTCTTCTTCCTTGCAATACGCTTTCTACGGCTTTGAAATTTTGTATGCGTTCAGAAAAATGTCTTTGCTGACAGATTTATCATTCATGAAGTTGAACCTTTGAAAAGTTTATGAATTAACCCTCTGACGGCCGACATGTCGTATGTTTATTTCCTCCCCTTTTTTCAAGAGGGTCGGAGCAATCTTATCTTTTTGACAATGGTTTGTTTCCCTCCCACTGTCACTCTTGATTGACGTCTCCAGTAAGTGTTCGAGGGCAGATGCTCACTTTACTTTGACTAAGCTTTCTGCTTGCTAAAAGTATTTTTCAAAGCTCAATCTTTTTTCGGCTAGTACTTTAAACACTCTTAATTACAAATACAATGAATTAAATATTCGTACTTTAAAAAATCTTGGTCAGATCATTTGAAGAGTGATACATATTATATCTTCAGTGTGCTGCTGAAGTCAGAAAACGTAATTTTTTAAACCAGCGGGAGTGACCTCCCCGAAACTTTCTCGCATACGACCAGTAATGTGGGGTGGGTAAACACCCAGTTGGTAGGTAAATATGTTTGGAGTATTTACCCAAGGCCTGGTTATTTTGAAAAAAAAATTATGAATGGTGATTTACAATGAAACATATAAAATTTATGAGTTCCCAAAAACTTAATATTTTGCAAAACAATTGCGTATGTTCGAAATTTTTACGCGCGCGGAGGTACCACAACTTTGTTTAACGTTTTTGAGTACGAAATCTTACTATAGATATCGCACAACATTTCACTTCACCTCTGGTTAATCACAGGAATCCATCTGGAGAATGTCAAAACGAAGTTTCGTTCTGGGGATTGCCATAATTTTCGAAGCGCGTGTTTGCGGCTCGCTACAATTTCCGCCAAGGTCAAACGCCAACCGTACTCAGTTAAGTAAAATAAGCGAAACGATCGCCAACACACAATCGTAATGTACATTTTAAACTAAATATGTAATTTGAACACCTGTTTTCTAACCGATTGAGATGAAAATTGGGCACAGATCTATAATTAATGTTAGCATACGTGATACCAAGTTTTATTTATCCAAGTCAAAGGGCTGATGAGATACAAGTATGTGATTATACTGACCGACAGACAGTCAACCCGTTGACAGATTAGGATCAAAATTTTATACGGACCTACATTCATGACGATAAAACTGTGTATCAAATTTTATCCATCTAACTAATCAAGTTTTTGAGTTATAGTGTTCATATGTCTTCGGACATACAGACAGACAGACTTCCCGTTGACGGATTTTATCCAAAATTTGATAGAACCTGCAAATTATGTTTAAAGACCACATACCAAATTTCATCCCCGTAGCTCTAATAGTTTTCGAGTTATCGTGTTCACAGACAGACAGACATAATTCCAAAATTGTGTTTTACGACTCCAGGGAGGTCTAAAACGGGGAGATTCGTCAAAATCTAGAGTTCGAATTTTTTGACGATTACATTACTTTCTCTTTGTATACGAGAAAGTAAAAATGCAATTAAAAGTTTAGGTTCATTAGGAAAACCGGGGTTTGATTATTGCATTCACTAAAATATGACATTTCTCTTTTCTTCGTTTTGTGTTTAACAATTGTGTGCTTGCAAAAAGAATTTGCAAAGGAAAGGTTTTGACTTGGTCACTTTTAGCAGTATACCTATATTTATAAATAGTACATGTCACCTAGTAAGAGAATATCATGTCCAAGTAAATATTCTCTGTTTATCATGATTTATTTACTCTGGGAATAGTTTTATGTTTGTTTAATAAGTTTCGAACTTTTTTTTCTTTTAAACACTAATAAACAAATCTGGGCAATTGCTTTGAAAATAAATTTCTTTATGTTTAATTAAATTAAAAAATCTCTTAAGTTTTAATAAATATAATATATTAAGTGTTTACAGTGAGTTATCTAGATGAGTCAACACTCAAAATAAAAAAAATTATAACTCTTAAATGATCATGTTTTTTTGACGTAGCCATGATTTTAAAATGGTACCTGGTCATTAAAATTTCAAGATATGTTTTCGCATCAAATTTGTCTTATACTCTTACAATCAATATACAACGGTAAAAAATGAAACTTCTAGAAAATCGTTTACTGAAATTATAAAGTGTTATCACAATTTGTAAACGACCCCTTTATAGTCAGCAAGGGTTTGGATGTTAGAAACATGACGATAAACGAACACTTGCTTACAATAAGGGGGGGAGGGAAATGTTTACCTTCTTTCTCGGTCATTCTGAGCTTCAAACTAGATTTCAAAGCAATGTGGGTTTCAGAGTGTGAAGCCCAAAACGACATCCAAAAATGTTTTTGAGTATCCCTTTGCCTAATTTTTCTTTTGTGAATATACAACACTTATGAGAGTAAGTTTGGCATCTTAGTGAACTCTAATTAATATGGAATCATTAAACTCGTCTTGATAAGATGCATTTCTATTATATTTCTTTATGATAAGAAGTCCAAGAGAATCATAAAATCGAGCTTGATAGAATACCCTTATTTGTTTAGGATAAGAAAGTCTATAAATCTTTTGAGATCTAGCAAGAAATAAACGCAGATTTTTTCTCGGTCACCGGATTGGAATGCAGTGCCTCCCCCCTTCTTTCAATTGAGCGTAATTCATCCAAAGTACATGGTAAGCACAATCTTCCCCTAGTAACAAAAAATTATTGCATAAAAACTTATATTTATTTTTGTAAAAGTATCTCAGTAACTTTCGGCGAGTTTCTACCTTTGTAGCTCAGAGAATGCCAAGGCGCTACTCTAGCAAAGAATTGTCCAACATCTTTTCTGAAACACCAGGCGATTTGATATCATAGCTTTCAATATCACAACCTGTTGTTCCACCAAAACTTATTTTCTTAATCTCCAAAAGAGAAGAAATCAAGAGGAGTAATATTAGGAGAGCGTAGAGCCTTTTGAGTGATTCATTCCTTACAGTCTTAAGAGAAATTGAGAGAATCGACACTCTTCTGACCAGATCGGCTTAAACGAAAGCGATCATGGCCCGATGTGCCTGAAACCTTCGCTCCCATTCCTTACAGTCCCTCTGCTTGGAAATTTCTCATGCAGGAACTGACGAATTACAGAACCCAGTAAAGGGATGGTTTATGGTCTCGAGATCTCAACTACCTTTGAACTGAAATGGCCGATTTGATTTCATGAAACCAACCACTAAACTTACCACCACCATTTCGTTGAAAATTAATATTTGACTCACTGCTTCCATTCATAAACTAATTTCGCAATCTATTCGATGATGTTATGCAATTATAAATATATACATTGTGCCAATGTTTTATAATTAAGGAAAGACTTTGTGCTTACCCTGGATATCATTAAATTAGCAATGTGGATCATAATTTTTCAAGGAAGGTTTTCAAAACATATTTTGAAATTCAGAACCTGTCTAACATCTCCTACTCAATGATGTAAAATATCCAAAATGGGTATTTACTTTTCAATTAACTCTCTTCATCTAAAATACAAGCAGTGCTGTGAAATATGATGTTTCTATACAATAGAAATATATATTAAGCATAAGATAAGGTAAAAAAAAAGAAAGAAAAACAAGTAACATATGAGCCTTTTAAATTCTCTAAAAACTAAAAAAAAATGATTCAGAAAAAACAAAATACCTAAATAACGTGGCCTAAATGTCAATCCTTCTTAATTACAATGAGTAAATGAATAATAATGTATTTGCTGCTTTTTAA